>PVHT020000085.1:1244314-1349056 GCA_004024745.2 Catagonus wagneri
TTTTTTTTTTTTTTTTTTTTTTTTTGTCTTTTAGGGTCGCACCCGTGGCATATGGAAGGTCCCAGGCTAGGGGTCCAATTGGAGCTGTAGCCGCTGGCCTACACCAGAGCTACAACGCAGGATCCAAGTCCATCTGCGACCTACACCACAGCTCACGGCAACACCAGATCCTTAACCCACTGAGTGAGGCCAGGGATAGAAGCCACGTCTTCATGGATTGCTGGTCGGTTTCATTAATGCCTGAGCCATGGCAGGAATTTCCATATTATTTTTCTGAGAATAAAATAATGACTACTAAGCACTTAGTGGGCACTCAAAACATATTAGTTCACTTCCCCTTAGGTCAGTGCTTCTCATAGTGATACATGGAATACGAAACGTGCCCAAGAGCAAGGGAGAGAGAGCAATGCCTTTATCAGCTCAAAGGGGAAACTGCAAAATTTTCCACCTTTAAGGGACAAATTTCCATGATGTCTCCTATATTTTTCTTGCAAAGGCACATGCATTTGCAACCCCCTGTATAATACCAGCTCTGTCCTGAGGGTGTGTTCCCCTGCAACCCCCTCCAGTACCAGCTGATTTCCCTCCCTAAGGGCTCACCACTATGCCTGGAGTGGAGGAAGATACGCTGCTTGGTCATCCGGCCAACCTGAGGTCATGTTCCCCCCTCCCGCTATGGCCCCGTGACACAGGACGTTTTCCTGACATAGTCAGCACAGCACCTCAGGTCACCATCCATCATTCCGCGAAGACTGCGACTTTCAATCATCGATGCTCTTTTCAGCACTGCTCCTGCCATTATTATGATTATTTTGATAAAATCACAGAGAAACGACTCTCAGATATCACCACAGAGACCCCCCAGAATGCAATCCGTAAGTAACAAGTTATGACTGAGCTGTGCATGCACCTGCATACATGCATTTCAGAAAACTCCTTATCCATACCATGTGCAACGGACTCCTGTATTTTCCCTTCTCTTCTCTTCTCACTCGACTCCTCCTTCTAGTTCAAAAATTATTTGTCAGTACCCAGTCAGTTTACATCAGAGCTCACTAATGGTTATGAACTGAAATTTGGAAACACTCACACATGGTACTTCTGATATTCTGGCCACTTAGTTCAATTTCTCTCGCTTCTAATGACCTTGTCTTCCATCCATCCCCTGTGGCCGACTGTACACATCACTGTTATATTGAATACCTTCCTACGCCTTCCCACAACCTCAGCTACAGGCACTCTACTGACAGTAAACACTTCCTGTCTTTTCAGTTATGCCCTTCAATGACCCCGAGTCTAACAACCGGAACCCTCTGACAGCTGAGACCTCTTCTTGATATCTTTGGTTCCACAGTCCATTGCTATGATGAATATATCACATACTCCCTTCAGTACTTAAGAACTAGAGTCTAGTCTAGCAAGATACCAGCTGTGATTAAATGCAGTCCTCTGCCTGCTCCATATTTGCATCTGTAAAGCCAAATGCAGCTGTAAAATGCAACCACGTTGACTGACTGATGCTATTTTACATTATGGTTGACTTTAGGGCTTTTTAGCAGTCTCCCTACATCTCCATAAGGCGCTCCTCAGGTATCTTTCATAACTATCTCTCCTCAAACTTCTGACATCTCCTCACTCCCAGGTGATGGCTTTGCTTCTTCCCCTATTCAGAGTCACCCCTCCCTTGGTGCACTGCATCATCTCCCTTCTGACTCATTCAAGTGTGTCTCTTTTGAAAACCACTCTTTCTCCTTGGCACTGCCCCATTCACTCCTCTCCTGGATCATTTCCATTGGCATGTAAACTGCTGCTTCGCTGCCGATCATCCAGAGAAAGAAAACACACCTTTTACGACCTTTCATTCTTCTCCAGCCACCACATCCTTATCACAAACGCTTCAGAAGGATTAACTAAACTCACTGCCCCTGTAGAGAACAGACCTGTGGTTGCAGGGTGGGGCTGGCGTGGGGAGGGGGTGGAGTGGGGAGGGGGGTAAAGGGATGGGCTGGGAGTTTGGGGTTAGTAGATGTAAACGATTACATTTAGAATGGATAAGCAATGAGGTCATACTGTATGGCATGGGAAATTATATCCAGTCTCTTGGGATAGACTATGCTGGAACAAAAATTGTCACAACATTGTAAGTCAACTATGCTTTAATAATAATAATAAAAAGATAAAGTCATTGTCCCCAGTTCCTCTGTTCTGATTCTCAATAAGAGCCTTAGTCCTCCATAATTGTCACTGTGATACAGCTGAGGGGTCAGTTCTCAGCCGCCGTTATTACTTGACTTATTTGCAGTTGGAGAAAAGCTACCCCCTTACTTCTTGAAAATCTTTTCCTCTTGGATTCTGGCACTCTTCTGTCCTCCGGTTCTCCTCTTGCTCAGTAGCTGCTCCATTTGGCTCCATCTCTAAGCTCTCAATGCTGGAGGGCCGCAGGTCTTAAGCTGCAGACTGGTCCTGTAACTACACCCGCTGGGTAACTTCATCAGTAGAATGGCTTTAATGCAATGAATGCTATGTATTCATATTGTAATGACGCCCACACTTATTTCTTTCATCTTCATTTTTTTCCCCTGAAATTGAGACCTGTACCTAATTACCAACCCAACAGATCCACTGGGCATTTAATGAGCATTTTAAACTTAACATGTCTCCAAAGTCGTCCTGGCTCTACTCCTTCTCTCACCATTTCTGTAGCTTGCTGGTCTTCTCCGTTTCTGCTCAGTGGCAAGTTCTTCCTCATCTTGGTCCGGACCCTTAGAACCGTCTTTGATCCCTCCACGTCCCCCATGCCCAGGCTGGCGCGCCCTCCCCAGTGACCAGGACGTCCCAGCTTTAGTCTGGAACATCCCATGTGCTGGAAACACTTCAGTCCCAGCCAGCCCACATGGCTGGTCACCCTACTTGCTTGCTGCATCTTCCCTGTTGTGTTCCATGGCACCACCTTCTGAAGTACTGCATATCCGTTTATTTATTCATTTATTGCCCCTAATGAATGGCAGGATCAGTGCTCAATCCCCAGTGTCTAGAAGACACACGGACCATTGCAGCTGCTCTGCAAATGTAAGTTGGACAAATACGCTGGTTGGTCTCTATGCAAGACTGTTTCAAGTATCCATTAGGTAAATTCAGTGTTTCTTATCTATCCTGTGGCTTTCTGACACCTTCTAGAATTAGCAGGAGCCTCAGGTGAAGGGGGCAGAAAACAACTCTCTGTCTGAAGTTTCCTATTGTCCTATAATCCAAGTGAGACCCTGGAAAGAAAATTAAAGGAGGCTCTTGCCCCAACTGCAGAGTTCCAGCGTGGACCTGAAGGCTTAGACTGTTCCAAGCATGTCCCTGTTTGTCTCCCATCCTTCATCAGAAGCTCTTTTTAATTATGTGTCTATGTCTGTTTCTTCCTCACTAGAGGGTAGGTTTCTGTGAGGCAAGTGCTTTTGGTCACCCCAGGAGCCATCATGGTGCCTCACAAATAGTATTTCTTGAAAGCAACACCGTTAACTAATATTTTTGAAAAGGAAAGCGCAACTATAGAACAGCAGAACTCACCAGGAAATTGCTTCTGGGAGTTAAATGGGCATGCAATTGGTGCACACTGTTTTGAAGCTGGCGCGTTGAGCTTGGTTGTTGTGGGGAGAGGGGAGCAGCGGTTGCTGGGTTTGCCCATTAGAGCTTAATTGACTGTCCATCTCCTGCCTTCCGGCTTGAGCAAAGGCATGTTTTCAGCCCAATTAGCCTCCAGGTTCCTTGGATTTGGTTTTGTAGATATTTAGACTCATAACCTACAGTAGGAATAATGCATAATTAGTGACGCGGCGGTGACTCAATCTTCACAGAGGTGATTTGGCCTCCCACAAAGGTTTCTAAGAATAGCTGCTGCAGACATGTTCTCAAAGAACAAAAACTAAATGCTTTGTCTACAAAGATTCTTCTTGGTGCATAACAAGAAAGCCACGATAAAAATCAAGAAAAAAAAAATTCCTCAGCACGAAACCTATATACTGGAGATCCTGGAAGGAAAAAATCTATTCCTGCAGCTATGCTATGGATATTTTTTCTGGTAAAAGAGCATGGTAGTTTGCTATTCATTCTGTAGGCAGAAAGAAGGTATGCTGTAAGTTTTACTTTTTGTACAACTTTTATTTAAAAGATTTTTGCAAGAGATAAGTGAATGCTACTACTTACCTATCACCTAATTATAGGCAAACACTGTCTTTTTCTAGTATGCAACACTTCAACCATTTGTCTTCTATTCAATCTGTCAATAAGTCATATAACAAATGAGAATAATAATGTGCAAGAAATTATGAAGGATAGAGAGTTGTATAAAAACTTAGTTGCTGTTTTCTGAGAATTTACAAGCAAGTAGGAAGAGGAGAAATACGTATAACTAACTTGAATAAAGGGAAGGGTCTAATTGGAGATACAGCTGCTAGCCTACTCTACAGCCACAGCGACACAGGATCCGAGCCACGTCAGCAACCTACACCACAGCCCACAGCAACGCCGGATCCTTAACTCACTGAGCAAGGGCAGGAATCGAACCCGCATCCTCGTGGATGCTAGTCAGATTCATTTCTGCTGAGCCCCAATGGGAACTCCTCCTAACTCTGCTTTGATTGTGGTTTATTGTTTATTAATTTTGCTTCATATCTAGAGATTCCTTTAAAAAGTTACCAAAATTCAACCGGAAATTAAAAGACAAGTAAGCATAAGAGTCGACCAAACTTTTCACAAATGTGTACATTTCTTTCAGTCTTTGTTAATCTGGATAGACCCAGAGCTGGCTCTGCTTTCTATTCTGTAAAGCTCCTCTGTTCAAATCTTCCCTTTCTATAATGTAAAGTACTCATTAATGGACAGACACTTTTCTTGGAGTTTTTAATAGTAGATTCTAACAGGTTTTTTTGCTTTTTTTTGTACCCTCCATTAAGAGAGTATCATGCATATGCAGGTTAAATGTCTACCAGCATTCGCAGATAAAAATTACGGGGAAATTAATTCGATTCTTCTTTTCCCGAACACTCTCACTAGTTAATTTTTAGACACTAGATGCATGGCGGTGTTGCGCTGTCGGTATATTATAAGCAGCTTCTGCTGCTAATACTGTAAGTGCAGATTAAGTTTAACCTGCACTAATTTAAGACAGGCCAAGTGTAATTTAGTTCTACCCTCGTGCACACACCTTTAAAGGACACCAGGGATAAGCAGCATTTCCTTAATGGGCAATGCCATTTTCACTTCTGGGTCTCCCCTCAGGGGTGCTGTTACTCTCCACCATTACGCTAAAGGGCATCATTCTAATTCCCATTAGCAGTATGACCCACATCCCTTTCCCTACCTGGGAAAGTTGTCTGCTTGCATAAATTACGCCTCTGTTCTCAGACTCACAGTCCAGTGTTGGATTTTGGAAGAGGCACTAAGCAGATGTTAGACCAGATGGATGATCCTTAGTTGTAGGGCTTATACATTTGCAGGACAGGAAAACATCTGGGTAGCGGCAATAAAGAAAGACTCTTGTTTCTCTGATCCGGTGACCCAAAAATATTTGCTTTAGAATTTGGGGGATTTGTGATAATTTCTGAAAACCTGAGAATTTCGGTCAAATTCAGTTCTATCGGTAACGGTATATTTGCAAATTGGAAACCAAAATTTTTACGGTGTTAACATTTTTCAGATTAAGACAGAAAGTGACTTAATCTTGGGCTCTTAACTGTAAATGCAAAAAGGAGCAAAACCACCTTTGTCAATATCTTCTGCTTCAAAGGAAATGGTGTGATTGGAAAAGCACGGGTTCTTTCCCCACTTGACATCACCCTTCTGGATGTGAGCACATTTCCTGCTCTAAAGCCTGGAAGGCTGAGGCATGCTCACTCCGGAGAGCAGCTCACACTCAGCCTTGCTCGCTAGTTGCAACGTGTCATAAGCCTTGTCCGTAGGTCTTGGTTTTATTAAAGCGAACATAGGACTTTCAGAAACCAAGATGGATGAGAATCTCCACCCCAATATACTGTGTTATTCAGATCCAATAAGGCACCGACTCCTTTTACATAAGGAACCCTGACGCATCAGAGGCTAAGAAGATCATGAGGCATTTCATCAAATCCCAGAATCTTAGAACTGGAAGGAATCTGAGAGGGTTCTTATTCCAGTTTATAGGCAGGGACACTGATTTTCTTTGTAACAGTTTCTACAGATAATTCTCTGGCAATAAGAGACATGATATTTTTTCAAAGCAATGAATTCAGATTTTAGAACAAAACTGTTAATTTCTCTCTAAAATTTTTAACTGTTCTTGGTTAATTATGTATTTACAAAAATTTATATATATTTGTACATATTTATCATTAGTGATTTATTTTATGTTAGTGATTTGTTTCTGATAAATACTTACAGAGGTATACACATACATGCATATATATATTTAAGCACCATTTCCTTTGAGTAATAAATTTTCATTTTAACTTCCTCTGTAAAACTATTAAAAAAAAACACATTCGTATGTGTGTGGTTTTATGGAGGGGGTTAATTCTCAATAGCATACAACAAGCTAATGTCTGTGTTCTTACTATAGAAATCCTTGAAAGCCATGATGCTATCCTGGCAAAAAAATGCTGATCTTCAGTGATTGCTGTATTCTGTAGCCTTTTCTTCACCTTCTGGTCTAGTTTCTCTGTACACCTTTGTTCTCTTTAAATACCAAATGTCAACAATCAATTCATCAGAACAGAGGTCATTCTCATTGCAGCTCAATAAATTGTCCACATGAAAAACAAAAGCAAAGAATCTAAGCCACTTGGTCCGCAAAGTGCCACAGCACCCGCTACTCAAACCCTTAGAAGCTGGGTCCTGGAAGAAACAGGACAGGAGAGTGGGAAGAATGAACGCATTGCCCTCTGGCACTGTCTGTATGAGATGCTTTCAGGTCTAGTTATCTGGGGAGCATGTCATGAAGACTAGGGTTTCCTGAAGGCTCCGGAGAGCTGGGTCAAGATGCTTTTTGAAGTGACTCACACAAATGCTGCCGCCGCTGGTCCTAACCTAGATGGCAGCGTGGCTCTGAGTCTGGTTATCACGGAAGAGTGCAGGGGCTGCAGGCATTTCCACATGCGCAAGGACAGGGGTGGTTCCTGGGACTCCTTACAGACCAGTGATGGAGTCTTTGGGCAGGTGCAATGCTGGCGAAGGCCTGCTTTCTCTCTCAAGCTTGCAAGAACCCCAGGGGCACAGCGAGGGGTACAGCCACCTCTCAGGGAACTCAGGACAAGAAGATGTCATCTGGAGTTATGTTTCATCTGTTTCAGCTCTGTTTCCACCTCACTCCCATTAGGAATTTTTGGGGGGTAGGTATATTGGAACACATAGCAGGTGGGTATTACTAGTCTCTTTCTACTCATCCACTTCCCACTGGCAGCGTTCCAGGGTCTTAGTACATTAAAACCTTAGTGCTTCACTATCCAAGCAGCAGGAAATGTTTTTTACTAGGTGTGCTGATATTCTGGAAAGTAACACAAATTCAAGTAGCTACCTCAGAGCACTTGAATTATTATCCAGGTGTGTCTCAGAGGGAGGGAGAATTTTTTTAAAAAATGATAACAAAGATGTATAGCAAACAATTTACAAATATATAATATGTAACACTCTACTGTTAATTTCATGGAGCAATTTGAATACTACAGAATTCTTCCACTGATTTTTGAAAAACTATTTCCTTGGCCAATGTATGCTTGCAATTGCCTACCAAGCATAGTCATAAAGTGAATTTCATTAAGATTTTTGTTTGCGTTAATGTGCAAGGTGAATGTGAAGCCACAAAGATGTCTGAAGAATTTCACTAGTTCATCCGTAATATGAGACTTACTTTCTGAATTGGAAAATAGATTTGAATACTGGAACAATATTCTCTCCGTTTTTTTGTGCTATTTATAACATAATAATTATTGACACAAAGTACTTTTAAGTATAATCTGCTTTTTAATTGAAGTATAGTTCATGTATAGTATTATATGTTATAATTGTACAACATAGTTATTTACTATTTTTAAAGTTTATACTCCATTTATGGTTATAAAATATTGCTGCAGCCCCTGTGTTGTACAGCATGGCCTCATAGCATTTATTTCATACTTAACAGTTTGTACCTCTTAGTCCCTTAAGCCTGTCTTGCCCCTCCCTACTGCCTCTCCCCACTGGAAACCACTAGTTTGTTTTTTATATCTGTGAGTCTGTTTCCTTTTTGTTATATTCATTAGTGTGTTTTATTTTTTAGATTTTGCATGTAAGTGATATCATATAGGATTTGTCTTTATCTGACTTTTTTCATTTGATATTATGCCTCCAAATCCATATATGTTGTTGCAAATAGCAAAATTCTTTATGGCTGAGTATTGTTCTAGCATGTGTCTGTGTGTGCATGTGTGTGTGTGTCTGTGTTCTTTATCCATTCATTTGTTGAGGGATATAAGTTACTTCCATATTTTGGCAATTTTATTATTATTATCATTATTATTATTACTACTACTACTACTTTTTTAGGGCCACACCTGTGCCATATGGAAGTTCCCAGGCTAGGGGTCAAATCAGAACTACAGTTGCCAGCCTAAGTCACAGCCACAGCAACGCGGGAACCGAGCCACATCTGCAAATTACCCCTCAGCTCACAGCAGCGCCAGATCCCCAATCCAGTGAGCTAGGCCAGGGATCGAATTTGAATCCTAACGGATACTAGTCAGATTTGTTTCTGCTACGACACAACGGGAACTCCTGCAATTTTATTTTATTTTTTTATTTTTTGTCTTTTTGCGTTTTCTAGGGCCGCACCCGCGGCATATGGAGGTTCCCAGGCTAGGGGTCAAATCAGAGCTGTAGCCGCTGGCCTATGCCACGCCAGCAATTTTAAATAATGCTTCTTTGAACACTGGGATGGATGAATTGTTTAGAATTAATATTTTCATTTTTTATATATACCCAGAAGTGGAATTCCCAAGTGATATGGTAGTTCTATTTTTAGCTTTTTGAGAACACTCCCTAGTGTTTTACATAGTAGTTGTACCAACTTACCTTCTACCAACAGTGCACAAATATTCTCTTTTCTCCACATCCTCCCCAACATTTGTTATTTGTGTTCTTTTTAATGATAGCCATTCTGGCAGGTATGAGGTGATAGCTCATTGTTGTTTTAATTTGTGTGTCTATGATGGTTAACTACTTTGAGCATCTTTTCATGTGTCTGTTGACCATCTCATAATTCTCTTTGGAAAAATGTCCGTTCAGATCTTTTGCTGATATTTATTGTTTTTTTTTTTTTTTTGATGTTGAGTTGTAGCAGCTGTGTGTATATGTATATATGCTATTAACCTGGTATCAGTCATACCATTTGAAAATATTTTCTCTCATTCATTAAGTTGTCTTTTTGTTTTGTCAGTGGTTTCATTTGCTGTGCCAAATGTGTTTTTCAATACTTTCTTATGTCTAAACAATCAGCAAAACATCAAGCCAAGCCCTGATTTTTTGCGGTGTGAATGTCCCCACCACAGCTGATGTCAAGTTGCCAACGTGACTTTCCTGAAGACAGAATGAAGGAGACTTGTGGTAGTACACTGTTAGGCAGTGTTCCCCCAACACGGAGACGCTAGACGTCGACAACCTGAAGCAGGTTGGCAATAAACAGCACAAAGTAAGATGAGTATTCCTTTTTTTTTTCTTTTCCTTATCTAGGGCCGCACCCGCGGCATATGGAGGTTCCCAGGCTAGGGGCCTAACAGGAGCTGTAGCTGACGGTCTACACCACAGCCACAGCAACGCGGGATCCGAGCCGCATCTGCGACCTACACCACAGCTCACGGCAACGCTGGATCCTTAACCCACTGAGCAAGGCCAGGGATCGAACCTGCAACCTCATGGTTCCTAGTCGGGTTCGTTAACCACTGAGCCACGACGGGAACTCCGAGTATTGCTTTTGCATTTAGTATAATTTATTTGATTGTACGTTTATGTAAAACAGTAAGCTTGCAAACTTCTGACAATTTAACAGTCAACTCTTGACCAGGCATTTTGCGCCTGAATACCAAAGGCTGTTGTTTTCCTGTCTTGAAACACCATGAGAAAGGGAGATCTCAGTTCCTTATGTCTTCACCCAATAACCAGTCTTAAATAAACAGTTTCCTTTTCTCTCAGATCTCATGCTCACAACTTCTTCTACCACCCACATCTACAATAATTAAGAAGCATTCGTTGCAGCTTGTTAAGGGTGAGTAGATGAAAGTTATTGAGGTAACACTCAAAAAAGCATCTGCTGATGTGCCTTTCGAGTTATTTAGATTGTTCAAAACAGTGCTGATAAAGAAAAATGAAAGATATTTTTTAAATACATGAGCTTTATGAAAATCTACAGCTAAATAATTAACCCTTATTTTTGAAATATCACTGTGAGTGCTCACAATTACGTTGGCCTAGTCTCAATATTCAGAAGAAGTGATTTATTGCAGCGTGTTTTCACATACGCCTCTTCTCATAATACATAAGCATTCAGTGTAAGTGAAAGAAACTTAAAATTCCATAGGAAACACATCACAAAATAATCAGCGATCATAGTGGAGAGGTTACGTTCTTTATTCCACTGTGAAATAAATGTTCTGATTGGTTTAAGTCTCAACAAGGCATCTGAGATGATTTGCTCCTCATAAGATTACACAAGATTACTAGAGCAGAATAGGACTTTTGAAATTATCTCATCTCATTTCTAAATGCACTTGGGCTTGAAGAGTTAGATTGCCATCAAAATAATTGAGCAATATTCAATCTACATTAGTAGGGGCACCAAAAAAAAAAAAACACCCACAGATAGTTTCTAAAAAATATTACCTCAAAGCTATTCCATTTTGTCTAAATTTACATTTTTCCCTCCTCCTGAACTAGCCACAGCAATTACCTCGGATTTCTTTCAGCAAAATTTACATAAGACCCAAACAAATGGAGATAGAGAAGGGCCGGCAAAGTGAAGATAGCTATTTTAGCCTTGCAATTAGGGGTATCAGCATATTTTACTGTCTGGACTAAGTCTCAGGATCTAAGAAGTGAAAGCTATGTGGAAAGGGTTGTTTAATTCTATTTCTTGTCTTTGGGGTACAGCTAAATCTCAGGATTGTCGTGGTATTTGTACCATGTCCTATGTAGACATAATGATGAGTTAATAGGCGCATCACATAAGTCAAATAATTCAAGTAAAAAAACCTATTACAGAGAAGGGCAATAGGGGAGTAGAAACAGAGCGAGAGCCTTTTGTCTCCGGGTTGCTATTTTCAAAATGTAGTAGTAGCTCCCGTCGTGGCGCAGCAGAAACGAATCCGACTAGGAACCATGCGGTTGCGGGTTCGACCCCTGGCCTCACTCAGTGGATTAAGGATCTGGCGTTGCCATGAGCTCTGGTGTAGGTGGCAGACGCGGCTTAGGTCCTGTGTTGAGGTGGCTGTGGTGCAGGCCGGCAGCCGTACCTCTGATTGGACCCCTAGCCTGGGAACCACCATATGCTGTGGGTGCAGCCCCCAAAAGCAAAACATAAATAAAATAAAATATAGCATATTAACAGGAAATTCAAGGTATAGTAAGGGCACCAGATGAGGAAACAATTTCTATTCAAAAAGTGGTTTATTGCTCCCAGTTCCCAAGAGGAGGGGGCATAGGTGTTGTAGTGGTTAGTATCCGGGTCCACCATAGGTCAGGGAGAGAGCAGAAACTCTGAGCAAGAACCCTTATTGTGATTTCTTTAGGAAGGACAGGTGAAGAAAGGGCCACAGACTTAGGTTTGGCTAGTTTGAATAAATTCAGCAGGCTCTGGGGCAGAGGAGCTGTCCTTAGTTGTCTGATATCTGGACCTGAACAAGACAGGGGCTGAAGTGTGAGAGCTGTATAGAGGAGCTACTTGGAGTGTGAACCCCGGTTGGCTTGTATTTGAAAACACCCTGGGGAGGAGAACTCCTGCCGGGTGATGGGGGAGAGAGGAGGTCCATACAAAGTATCAGATGCATGTGTGTCATATGATCATATTATCAGGCGTTTCTCCAAAGCTAGAAACACAGTAACCTGTGTTTGAAAGGTTTCTGGCAGAATATGCAGCTTCTAGTTTGTCTATCAGTAAATTTGGATGAGGACTTAACATTTACCTTATGTGAGATAAGAAGAGAATTCGTGGAGTAGCAGTTTACATAACACTCTAAGAGCCTTATGGTAAAAAGTGCAAAACAGATTCAGTGTTTAAAATAGCAACAGCAAGCAAACAGCATAGATGCACGGCAGAGGTTAATTCCATAAGCCAAAAAGCTAATGTTTTGAGTGAAAAGGGGAAAAATCATACATTTGTACTTGCGGTTGTAAACAAGAAGGCATGCTGGGTAGTTAGCCTGAAGCCAGCCGAATTAGAAAATCCTTTCAGAGATTTTCCTTTCCATTATTTATAGGCTAAAGAAGATTCACTGTTTGCAAAACAATGGTGCAGCTCTTTCTGTATTCATTGACACAGGAACATCTACTCATGGAGGATTTATTTGAAGTCCTGTAGTGATTATTTTTCTCCTTATATCTGGACATTTTGAATATGAAAAGTCAAATGGCATAAAATAGTGCATTTATTACTAAATCAACATTACAAGGCTCCACTATTTGGAACAGGGTGGAGTGAAGTTGGAAAGGAAAAAGGAACAATTTCCAATGATACATAGAAGTTCTGAATTGTGGAAAATTTTAAGTAGTTATTTAAATAGCTTTTTTAAACTGAAATCAAATGTAAGCATTATCAAGAAAGCCTTTATTCATTTTGACATGGGATGGTTATTGAGCTAAAGCTGATTGCAAGAGCATATAGAACATCAGAATGCTAGAATTCAAAGTCCACCCAACCAGTATGCCAAGAGCCATCTTTTGCCGCTGGTCACTCAAAAATGCTAATGTATCCAGAAACTACTAAATCAAGGGAAAACCTTTAGCCCTTTGGGTTTGTCTCGGACTTTTTTGTTAGTGAGTTGATGCTGATTTGCTGACATAACAATTATCACTTCCAGAGAACTCCTTTACTTAAAGATGACCAAGTTCAAGACAATGAAATCATTCCCCTAAGTCATACACAAAACTATTCTTAATGCTTTGGAAAGATCCATAGAATAATTTCTAACTGCTGACTTGAGCTGTGACCTCCCCACCCAGATTTGATGAGCTTTATGGTTTGAGGAGAAATGCCAGTCTCATGATTGCATGATTGTATTGAGCAGCAAGGGAAAGAATGCTGAGGTTTACTTCTTCTTGCAAAGATCCTGCATCATGGTCCATCATTAAGTAGAATTGTTTTGATTGAAAGGGTCAGAAATAGATGTGAGCCATCTTAAGCAAAGGTTGAGAGGAAAGCTGATGGGTCTCAGGACAAAATCAAGGAGTCAAATAAGATCAAAATTACTTTCATCTTTGCCTCACTGTGCATATTTGCTTGATTTTTCTCGGTGTCTGCAGAGGGACTTGCTCTGCTTATTGGATCTATGTGGGAAAATTTAAAATGGCCCCATGTATCTCCAACATTGATCTATTACTGGTCAGTCTTCCAGAGACAGAGCCTGGATCAAAACGCAGTCCTTTTTCACATCCCTGGGGAAGGTCCTCAAAGGTCAAATCTTCGAGGTGATGCTCGGGGATCAGGAGACTGCGGAACAGGTCTGGTCCTGCTCGCGTGCTGGGAGCAGGGAACGATGCATCCTGGGAGAGAGGAGGGATTCTCTGCATCAGCGTTTGTGTTACAGGGTCCTGACCAAGGGGCCTCACAGCAAATCTGAAGTCTGCTGTGTCGTACATCTTTGCAGAATGTTTAATTGTAATTATCCAGCTATTGCACTACCATCTCTAAGTGTAGGAGAAAGATGACTTTTTCTGGGGGAAAATTTCTGGAGAGAATTTTGAGGTACCATTGGAGAGTGTCTGCCCTTGTTCAAGTAGAATCTCCTTTGACTTCAGGGACCGCTGGTAAAAGGGAATTGCTATTTTGAATGCATTATTTTCTGGGCCACTAACTGATATTTGATATAAGACTTTCACAGACTAAGCCGGAACGTGGAAAATAAGCTCTATGCTGAAGTGGGAAATCACCTTTGTCCTACCAGAAGCCCATCAGGTAGAAGAAGAGAGCTAGAGAGAAAAATAGGGCAAGCCTCAGGCACCTTACCCACCTAGATACAATCAGAAGAAAGGGAAGAAAGGGTCCCATTTTTTAGTGGAGTACTTCTGCCAACTAAAAGATGTGGGCATGCCTGTATTCTGGAATCTGACTCCATCATAATGAAAGTCCTCTCCTTGTTAAGAGGAGAAAGAAGAGTTCTCACCTTCCTCTGTCTATGCCACCTCCATTTGCCTGCCTGTCTGTCTGTCTGCCTGTCTGTCTCTCTCTCACACACATTATTATCACCATCATAATTGCTGTAGGAGTATGACCCTGACTTGGTAACGTAGTTTTAAAATACCAGAGTGAATTTAATGCTTTAAAAAGGTATGAGCTTCCCAGTCAAGCTGATATTGTCACTAAATGCTCTCTCTCTCTCTCTGTTTTTCTCACTTGACATAGAAAGATAAATTTGGAATTTAGATGTGAAGACTACAAGGGGTGATCAAAAATAGTAACTTTATACTGTTTTATGCTTTGTTTCATCTCTATCCTTATTTGAAGCTCTAACTGCTGAACTGTTGTGACGCCTGTTTTTTGACACCCCTCCTCTATTATAATACAACCCACCCACAGTCCCTAAAGGATTAGCTTGAAGAAACATTATAAGAATTAACTTTTTTTCCATCTTCTTTCATAGTTTTACTCCCCTCCTTGCTAGGTCTGCTCAGGTTCCCTAGTCATTCATACCGTTCTGAATTATTCCACACTCTTTTACAAATTCAGTCTTCTCCTGCCTCTTTCCCTCCGTATTTAGACTATTTCCTTGACAGGTGCATGAACATTTATCTATCCCAGCCCTTACTGTCTTCTCCATTTGAAACCAGTCCCTTCCCTAGTTTGTCTATTCTGGCTGCCTCGGCTGGCCATCTTCCCTCTCTAGACTGTCTCATGCCTCGGGGATATTCTCAAAGACATCCTGAACTGGCAGGTTGCGAGGCAAGAGGACACACACATTTCTCAGTCTTCTCTAAAAGCGTTTAGTAATTGTTCCCCATCAAGGCAGAAACTGGATTGAGTTTGACGCCAATAGAAAATAAAAGTTCCGGTGATACTTGTCATGAACATGGTGACCCACCAAGGCAGGGCCTGAGCTTCTTTTGGAATGCTCGGATTGTCATAGACATACTACGAATTTGTGAGTTGCTTTGAATTCCTTTTCCAGTAGTGAAACTGAATCTGTACTGACTCATTCACACTCTCTCATCCATCTTGCCTCCACCTGCAATAAAGTCCTGTGTGTTTCAGATGGTCGACTGGAGTTACTTGGGCAGTTAGCGGCTATAACATAAAGCAAAGTTAATTGTATAACAGAAGGAGCAAATTCATGACCTTGGGGCCCAGCAGCATGGTTTGCAGATTCACAGAGCCAGCCTGCTGGTCAGTATGAAACAGGTATCTCGACTGCAAAGTCCATCAAAACACTAGAACTTACATGCCTGGAGGAAAAGGGATTTTGTTGTAAATGCTGCGTATTCATTGCTGGAGCCCTATAAATATTAAACAGTAAGCACACAGCTCAACTATGTTGCTGTCTGCAACTTATTTTGCATGCATAATTAGAATAAATGACAAATTCATGTCAGTCTGTTCAGAGAGGGTACGCATGAACAAAATTAATTGTTTAGTTTAAAATATGAAGTGAAACTTGGGTAGTTTAATAGTAAAATGGCATTATGAATCATTCCACCCCTCAATATATATAAAACTGGGTATTAAAAGCAAGTCAAAATAGTTTTTAACTAATAAAACATGACACATTGTCATGATGCTATTAATTATTGTTCTGTAGAATATTTTACTGGGTGTGTATGAATATTAAATATTTTTCTAGTACTGAAGACTTTTGAACCTTTCATATTCCCTGTTAAAGTAGCATTCTACAAATAGTTTTGCCATAATTTAAATCATTATTGATTCCTTTCAAAAATGTACAGAACAACCTCTGAAGAGAATGAATGTTAGGAAACTCTGCTAAATGATTTAACTGGAATCGAGGATAAATAGCCTAGTGAACAGCGTTTCTTACTCAAAGCCCTTAGTAATTTATTTTTGTTTGAAGCAGAGGGATATAGTGAAAAAAATAGATATAGGCTAGAGATTTTGTTCTCAGATTTATCAGTTGCGTGACCTTGATCAAGCCAATTAGTCTCCATTGTGTTTGTTTCCTAATCTTTAAAAATAGGAAAACATTTGCTTTTCCTCCTTCAAATATGAGGATAAATAAGGGAATTTATGTGAGCGCTTTACAAAAAGGCTCTGGAAATACAAGATATTTGTACAATAAACACATGTTGTCAGTGAAACACTAGGGCTGTGTTGATCTCTGTTAATTAATGTCTCTTTTTTTGGCCTTTTTTTAAGGGCCGTACCCACAGCATATGGAGGTGCCCAGGCTAGGGGTCGAATCAGAGACGCAGCTGCTGGCCTGCGCCACAGCCACAGCAACGCCAGCTCCGAGCTGCATCTGTGACCTACGTCGCAGCTCACTGCAATGCCTGATCGTTAACACACTGAGCAAGGCCAGGGGATCGAACCTGCAACCTAATGGTTCCTAGTCAGATTTGTTAACTCCTGTGCCACGACAGAAACTCCCAATGTCTTCTCTTTGAATATGTCCTGTCCATAAGTGGCCCTTGGGTTGGCTGTCGGAGAGGTGCTTGAAAGATAAATAGATTTGTGGGCAGTAGGGCTTAGCTAGGTGTGTGCTGAAGGATGGAGTTCTTGCTGTTGAATTAGGGAAAACTTATTTCCTATAGGACTAAAGGTCTGAAATAGTCTTAAAGACATCATTAAAACACACTAGGATTTGATCTTTCTAAGGCAGCTAAAGATCTAATAGTTTTACTGGTAGATAAAATTACATTGTTATTGAAAACCGTTATGTTTCCAAGAGAATTGTGGTGAGATGTACCCGAGGTTCCTTTTGTGTTCTGTTACTGAAGGTCTGTTCTACAAGATCAATCTCTTTAAAATAAATGGATTCAAGAAGCAGGCATTTACCAAACAATTATCTGGTGCCTATCCTATGCCATGCAATGATGAATAAGGCATGATATTGGCCCTCGGTGTTTTATTACATCCTTAGCTCACCTACTCAGTTTCTCTATGAGGGTTTTTAATTCAGTAAGATAAAGGAAATCATTTTATGAAATCTTCACAAGGGTCTTTTTTTTAGTAACAGTAACTATAACAAAGAGAAGATCCATTTGCTACTCTCACTTAAATGTCAGTGTCTCTTTGTCCTTTGAGATTCAAATTAAATTGGCTCAAATGTCCATTCCTCATACAAGAGGAGATGTAATGAGGCTGAGGATTTCTGAGACTTCTTGGGAAAGTGTGTATGATTTCTAGGCATGTCTGATTTTGAGTTCTTGTTTTTGCTGTGTTTGTTCTGTATTTAGGTTAATTTCTACAAGCACATGTCGATTTTCCGTATTTGTTACCTTGCATTAAGGGCTCAAGCTCTTGTACAAAGTTTTAACCTACTAATATGAGTATTATAACAAATTTCTGCTGAAGTTTCTGTGACATGAGAGGTTGTTTACAGTGAAGCACTGTACACGACTAAAGCATTGAATTAGACAAAACAATAACACTTCTGGAAGAAAATCTAAGTCACCGCGTTTTGCTGATGAATTTTTACATATGACAGCAAAAGTATGATCCATGAAAGAAACAAAATTGATGATTTGGACTTTATTAAATTTAAAAACTTCTCTTAACAGAAAAAACACTGTTAAGAGAGTAAAGACTTTGACAAGAGGCAGTCTGGAAGAAAATATCTGCAAAACACTTATCTGATGAAGAGCATGTATCCAAAATACACAAACACCAAAACTCAAAAATAAGAAAGTAAACAAATGAGTTAAAATATATGTGAAAGATCTGAAAAGACACCTTGCCAAAGTTTAGATAAACAGATGGCAAATGCACTTATGAAAAATGCTCAACTGTGACATGTCATTAGGGAACTGCAAACTAAAACAATGAGTGACTACTTCAAACTTATTAGAATGGCCAAATCTAGAACTCGGACCACTTAATTGCTGATAAGGGGTCAGAACAACAGGAACACTCATTCCTTGCTGGTATTAATGCAAAATGGTTCAGCCACTATGGAAAACACCTTGGCAGTATCTTACAAAGCTAAACATGCTTCTATATGATTCATAAATCAGGCTCCTTGTAATTTACACAATTGATGTGAAAATACAGCCACACAAAGTTTTTTATGCCAAAGTTTATAGAAGTTTTAGTCATAATCACCCCGAACTGGAAATAACCAAATTAATTCTTCAATAGATAAAATGACGTGCAAACTGTGGTGTATCCATACAATGAAATATTAGTCAGTGAAAAAAGGAAATGAGATACTAAACCATGGAAAGACATGGAGGGACCTCAGACATACATGTGTAAGTGAAAGAAGCCAGTATGAAAAGGAACACATTCTGTGATTCCAAAAATATGACATTTTGGTAAAGACAAATTTAAAAAATTGGTGTTCAGCAGGGGTTTGAGGCAGGGAGAAAGAATAGCTGATTTGGGGGAAGATGAAATTATCCTCTGATGGTGACTATATGTCATTATGCATTTATCAAAATCCATAGATTTGTACAACACAAAGGATGAAAATTACAGTGTGGACTAGAGTTAGTAATACTGGTTAATTGATCATAACAAAAGTGATGCACTAATTCAAGACGTTAGCAATATGGAAACTGTGTCCACAGATGGGATAGGCGTGGAGTGGGTATATGGAATACTGTGTCCTATCTGTTCAATTATCTGTAAAATTGTACCAAAAACTAAATCTTATTTTTTTTCAAAAAGCCACAGATTTTATGATTCCAATTATAGGACATTCTGGAAAAGGCAAAACTATAGTAATAGTAAAAGGTCACTAGCTGTCATAGGTTTGGGGGTGGGGAAGTTGAATATTTGAAGCACAGGAGATAATAGTGAAACTATTTTGTGTCATACTGTGATAGTAGGTATTCGACACTGTGCATGCGTCCAAACCCATAGAACTTTACAGCAAAAAAGAATAAAATTTAATGTGTGCAATTAAAAAATATTTAGGAAATTATAGAATCTCAAGATAGAGGTTAGAATATGACAAAATAACCTAACTGTACAACAGTATCTAAAATAACCTCACTCAAAGGTATGGGGAGAAAGGTGCTGACCCAAATATCTTGGGAAGTTAGTCAAGTCTATAAAACTAAATGTAAAATAAATTATGTCTATAAAGTATGTATGCATACCGTACTCTAGTTGATAAAGCTATTTTCCATGGAGTACTGGTTAGCAGTTCTGATACTACCGTACATGCACACTACAACTGAACAATTAAGTTAGTGATTGGCGGATCATAGAACGGACTTATCAGTGTCAGAGTAGAAATTTACAGATACAAAAGGAAAGGAAGCTGGAACAATCCATGTGAAGGTAGGTTAGAGGTGGAAACCTCAGTATGAAATCATGTTTAGCCTACTAGCTGATTATGTATAGACATATTTATAGGTATGAGATTATATACAGTTCAGTATACATACATGTATTTTCTTTCTCTGTCAAGTGAAAAGACCTGAAGTAATGGCATCTTAGTGACAGTGAACACAGCTAGCACTCAACTCTTGGTCTCTATTACCTTGATCTAATAAAAAGAACCCAGGCTTCTTGGAGAAATTGATGCTAGGACTGGGGCAGGAAACATACAAGATGAGCCTGAAGTCTCTTGTGGTGTCATATGCAAGAACATGCTCAAAACAAATAAAACAAAAATAACCAAAACAAAGGTGTGTATCAAAGGTACACCAGTACCATCTGAAAGAACTCCCTGTGGACAAATGTGGAACGATTTGAGAAAGAAAATAAATAAAGTAGTATTGGATTATAGCCCAACATCTAAAATAAATATCTACACTGGTGTAAATAAATCACATAATAAATAACTAGATGAGACAAAAGAGGTGGCTTTTCCCATGCAGAAGAATACTGAAACAGTTATGCATATGTGCTAATATGCTACCCTCTAGGTTGGAGCAAAACTCTCTACTCCTTCAGTGCAGGTTTTGCAGCAAGTCCCTTCCAAAGAGGACAGCGTGGAAGAGGAGGGAGGGGTGAATAACATCACAGCAGCAAAGCTAGACAGTACATCAGCCAAGCGATCAAGGTCAACATCCACAGTCATAAGTCCTGTGGTTAATATGCATCGTTGATATGAGGTGATGGAAGTGGCCCTTTCCCTCTGTGACCTTTCTCCCTCAACCTCATAATTACTTTCATGCCATGAGAAAAACTTTAGACAAATTCTAATAGAAGGACATTCTACAAAATATCTCATCAGTACAACTTAAAGTCACCACCACCATCAAAAACAAAGAGAATCTGAGAAACTGCCACAGTAAAGAGCGACCTAAACAGGTATGACAGCTCTTGAAATGTGGTATCTTGAATGGGATTCTGGAATAGAAAAGGATGTGAGGTAAAAATTAAGAAAATGTGAATATACTATGGACCTTGGTTACTAGTACTGTTCCAATATATTGATTCATTAATTGTAAACATATACATTTATGCTTTGATAAGTTTACTATCATTTCTATTATTAATTTATATGTCCATCTTAATATACTAATTTAGGTTAAAATAGGTGTGGGATATTTGGTAACTCTGTATTATTTTTTTAAATTATTCTATAAATATCTTTTTTTAATAAAAAAGTCTATTAAAAATTGAATTAGGAATATCTTTCACTGGCCACTTCTCTTCTCTGATATCTTTCATCACTCCAGTGTTCTCCATATTTCATCCTAATGTTTTATGCTTTCTTCTGCACCATGCCTGGGGCTCAGTTTTTATGCATCTGTAAAGTACAATAAGGAAAAGTTATGTCTTTGAATATGAGCACAGGTTTTGGAGTCTGACTGTCTGAATTTTAGCTCTGATGGTATTTATTTATTTATTTATTTATTTATTTATTTATCTATCTTTTTGCCTTTTCTAGGGCCGCACCAGCGGCATGTGGAGGTTCCCAGGCTAGGAGTCTAATCAGAGCTGTAGCCTCTGGCTTACGCCACAGTCACAGCGACGCCGGATCCATCCCACCTCTGCAACCTACACCACAGCTCACAGCAATGCCGGATCCTTAACCCACTGAGCAAGCCCAGGGATTGAACCCGCAACCTCGTGGTTCCTAGTCGGATTCGTTAACCCCTGAGCCACGACAGGAACTCCTAGCTCTGATGGTTTTTAGATTGACCCCAAAGAAATGTCTTCATGAGCTCCATTCCAGATGTGCATGGTGGAGTAGATTTCAGTATCAAACTCATAGTTATCTTTTTAAAGACAATATTTATATAGCTCTTGGCGTATGGTACTAGTCACCATAATTTTTTTCCAGTTTTCTACATTAATGTGGCTTCATCATTACAATTTTTATAGGCAGCTACTCTTAACGGTCTGCAAAGAGGCAAGGACATGGCAACGACAGTAATGTGCAACATGAAAATTCAAGGAAAAAACAAAGCAACTATTTGATGTGGAAATAATTGGTAATAGAATCCCAACATGATTAGGAGATTAGGGTTCAGAGCTTTCATGGGCATTCAAGCAGCTCCACATCAGTTTGTTACTCAGAGGGCTCTGCAATAATGACAATAAATGTCAGACAAGGAGAGCGAAATCATGGTTTAAGCAATGCTGTTTTCCTGTTCCATATCTCCTGTCTGTTTTACATTAATCTCACCAAAATTTAGGCTACCTGATACTACAGAAAGAGCCAGGTTAAAACCTGCAAACTTGTTGTTAATGCATGACACAGTCCGTAATCCAAAGGTAAGAGAAGGCTTAAAAAATTCCCACCACTGTCTAAAGGAGTTTCAAAAAAATCGTTTCTGGCTTCATTGTTGAACTTCATAACCAGGCTCTTCAATTTAAGATTCTTGGGTGCACAATTTTTCTTTTAATTCCAAATTTTGGTAGACAGAATTCTATGATAGCCCCTAAAACTCCTACCCATATGCTCACAAAATTAGGCACATGATGGGATTTTACTCCTATGAATGGGAATATCCAATGACAAAGATGAATGCATTTTGCAGAAGTAATTAAAATGTCTAGTTGATAAACTTTGAATTAATCACAAGGGAGAGGAGCCTGGTTGGGCCCAACTTCACGAGGTGGACCGTTTCAAGAGAGTCTTTCTCTCTTGAAAAGGCTTTCTCTTTTTTGGGGGGGGCGGGGAGGGCAGAGAGAATTGTTCGTTCTTTATTTTTTCAAGCTTTCTCCTAAGGGAGATTCAGAGTGGAAGAGATCTTACCTCATTCGCTTAGAGAAAATATACTACCATATTGTGTAGAGGGACTCCTGGCAGAGAATGACAGGTGGCTTCTTAGAACTGAGGGCTTCAGTTCTGCAACTGGAAGGACCTGAATTCTGCCAGCTCCAGTGGGTTTGGAGAAGACTTTAGGACTCTGTGGCCAACGCCTTAATTATAAGCTTGGGCAGATAGTAAGTTGAGGACTGAACTAAATTGTGTCCAGGTTGGAGATGAGCAGCTCTTACTTTGGTCTCTTGGAACCCAGAGGCTCCATCAGAATTCTGGCTGCTCTTTTCTGAACACCATGTAGAGAGAAACCTCCCCTAGACCATGGCAGCAATGCCACCTTGCTGCCTCCAGAGCGACCAGCTTCTAGCTGAGCATCACTGAATGACTGTGGCACGTACCACGTGGAGCCCAGCTGAGCTCTGCCTGAATTCCTAACTCATACAATAATGGCATCAAACCAGATGGCTATTATATTAAGTTACTGAATTTTGTGGGGACAGATATTGGAGAAAGGAGCTCTACCTTAGGACAAACAAAAACCACACACGTGAACACACATAACACTTCAATAAAAAAAGTGGGTTGTCAAAGTTCTACAATTATTAGTGCTGAACTAATTTTCCTCTCAATTATTTCAGTTTTTCTTCATGTACTTTGGAGTTCTGTTGTTGGAAGTATATGTTTTAATTGTGTCTTCTTGATGTGCTGACTCATTTATTATTATAATGTGGCCTTTGCCTCACATAATTTTTTTTTCTTAAAGTCTGTTTTGTCTGATATTACTGAGATGAGTCTAGCTCTCTTTGGGCTATTGTTTGCCTGTAATATCTTTTACTTTCAAACTATTTGTGTCTTTGTATCTAGAGTGTGTCTCTTATAGACAATATATGGTTGATTTGTTTGTTATTAATTAATTCTCTTATTTTATGATGCATAATTGGAGACTTTTATCTCATTGATTTAATGAAATTACTGTTAAGATTTATACCTGTCATGTTGCTGTTTGTTTTCTTATTGTGCTTTGTTTTAATTCTTTAATTTCTTCATTACTGCCTCCTTTTACAAATGGTTAAACTCTAATGTACCATTGTTTGGCCTGGGTTTACCATTAACATCTTAATTAATAATGATCTGCTTTATGAGTTCCCTGAGGCACAGTGGGTTATGGATGTGGCGTTGTCACTATAGCAGCTCAGGTTGCTGATGTGGTATGGGTTTGAACCCTGGCCAGGGAACTTCCACATGCTGTGTGCACAGTCAAAACAAAGAAATAACAATCCACTTCAGATTAATAGCAAATTAATTTCAATAATATGTGAACTTTGCTCCCATATTGCTCTCCACCCCCTTTTACGCTGTTATTGTCACTAATTACATTTGTATACATCATGTGCCATCAGCGATAGTTGTAACTATTGCATCATCAGTTGTCTTTTAATGATATAGAGAATAAAAGGAGTTATAAATAAGACAAACAAATAAAACTAAACCCACTCATCAATTCTTCACTCAGACTCATGAAACTCCAGAAGATTATAGCTTAGGAAAATGAATGCTCTAGATAAGCAATTAAAATGCTAGCTGCTATTCCTCAGAGTCAAAATTTAAAAAGTGCCTACTATCATCCTGAAGTAGAGTCTTAGTCACATCTCAGATTAGAAGGGAAATGCACAGTTTTTGCTTGTATGTATGTTTTAATGAGTGGCATAGTCATTAATTGGCTGCCATTTTATCTAGGGAGTTCTGCTCTCTTATACGGATTGCGTAGTCACTGGTTAGGAGTCCAGGCTTTGTTTACATTCAACTTCCCTGTTTAAACATTTTGGTAATTTTTTTTAATTGGTATTATTCTGTGTCTCATTTTCTTCCTCTATTAAGTGATAGTAGTAATTTCCCAGACCTGTAGGGTTGTTTTAGGAATTAATGCAAGTAAAGGCCTTAGCCTCTTACACATGGAAAATGCTTCTGTGTTTTCCTATTCTTTTCCTGTTGCTGAATTTAACTCTCACCTCATCAGCATCAGGGACCCCACCTATGCTCCACACTCCACACCCAAATCTTGATCCTTGCATTGGCTTTGATCTATTACACTTCTGAAATCCTAGTCTCAAATCTAGCTCTCTCTTTCTCAACCTAACTTTCTCAACTCTTACTTATCCACATCTGCTTCTTCAATGGCAACAGAATCTCAGATCCTACGTACTTTCTTTCTTTTCCCTCTCAGTCTTATCTGGGTTTCTCTTCTGGGGCAAAACCTGGTTGCTCCCCAAAGTCTATCTCTTCCCCTTCCTTCTTTCTGGACTTACGTTATCCTGCATTTCCTCATGTCCTTTACTTTCAGATAGAGGCAAACCCACAGCAGTGGAAGTGGTGAGTGTCACTTCCATTTCCCCACACCTACTCCTTCCTGGTCTTTACTCCTCCCTTAACCACCCCGAAAACACACAGGTGACCTCAGACCCCATGCCCTAGGTCAGCGGAGCCTGAGTCTCGGTCAGTGCATGATTCCCTAGATAGAACTCTTCTCGGTACTCCAAATCTTCCACCTGCCTGTTTGGAATCACTTGCAGTTGTAAAATGAACAAGAAGCACACCTTATTTTTTGGTGTGGACCAACTGTACATTTCCAGGAGGAAGGTTCTCACCAGGAACCACATCTGCTTGCATCAGGATCTCAGACTTCCCAGAATGTGACACATTAATATCTGTTGTTTACACCATCCAGCCTCTGGGCTCAGCCTAAGCAGACTGAGGTAGGCTCATTTGTCTGCAAGGCCACTTAATGTCAGCATCAATTAGCAGGTCAAACTGGCTGCTTAAAGAAGGGGACTTGACTTCATGTCTTCGACTTTCAAGCAAATTGCTGAGTTCAGCTTCTGCTCACCACCATTGCTCCTACATCCCAGGCAGCCAAAGAAAATAGGACTATACCAGACTGGAGTCTGTCTAAGATTCATGGAGCCACCTGATTAGGAATCAACTTAGGTATTACCCATGGGGCTACAACCTGTTTTTGTTGATAAAAATTTGTGGAAACACAGCCACACTCATTCACTTACATGTTATCTGTTGCTACTTTGGCACAACCGTAGAGCTGAGGAATTGGAACATAGAACTTAGAGCTTGCAAATTTACTCTCTGGTCCTTTAAGAAAAGTTTACTGACCCCTAACTTGCTGGTTTCCAACTATTCTAAATTCTCCTATTTGTCCATGTCTGGACACTGTTAAATTCATGAAAATATTGACTGTTTTCTTTCTACCCACTTCTGTCACAGCTGCCTCCCTCTTCCATACTCAGCAGAGCAGAAGTGGTTTGTATGTCCCATTTCTTCTTGCAGGTGGGATGGGGTGACTGTTATTTTTGGGAATTCAGTTCATTTGGTTGCCTTGTGGCCTCAGCTTTCTGATAGACTCAAGAAAACAGGATTTTGTAGATTATCAGCTTTGGGTGATTATTAGGATGGGAGTAATATTTTCTTGTGACTTTTTACATCCTAGTTAGAAGTCAAACCCCATCACTTAGGGTCTGGAGAGTTAGTAATTATTAATGTGTCCTTTAAGAACTTTTAGCATGACTTCCCTATCTGCCTATCTTCTCACTTTGGTCGTAGAGAGAGAAGATAAGAATGAGAATTCTCTCTGACTCTGCAACTCTCCTTAAGGTGTGCACATACTCAGGGGCCATTTCCATGCCACCTCCCCTTAGGAGCTTTACCCACACCTAGAGGACTGCCGACAGGTGCACTGGAGTACAAGAGACCCTCCGTGTGCTTGGATGCGAACCTTGGACAACAAAGGCAACGACTGCTGTTTTTCTTTCAGTGAATAAAAATGGTAAATTTCTGTTATTTTTGTGCCACTAGCTCATCCATTAGACTTTTTAATGTAATTATCAAGTGCAGTTAAATCCCCTTCCTCTTGAGTTTAACGATGCCAAGGGCAGGCTGGCTTTGTAATAATGGTAGAGAAAAATATCCCAAAGGGAGAGATGACTCTTTCGGATGTCAATAACTGCCCCAAGAGAATGTACCCCCTCCCGTGTTAAATTTAGCATTAAGTGGCTCAGATTGATGGTTGTAACCACAACACAATACCATAGGGGAACATTTGAGGACAAAAGGGCTCTGGGATCCATCCACCCTAAACCAGCACCCAGGCTAAGACCACGGGGTCACCTCTCCATCACTAGAATTATAGTCTAGGTGTCTGGGGGCCTCTGGCATAGCAAGAGGGGGAGACCACATGTAACTTATCAGACAGGTCAACAGGCACACTTACTGCTTTTCAGAATCGGGGGCTTTTTAAAGTAATTCTCCCAATTCCCTGCATCAAGATATTGACAACTCTCCTTCATTTCTGTCATTTTCTTTTTTCCAAGGTCCATTTTATGTGAAAGACTGTTGAAAACATCACCCAAGCAGCTTAGCACTATTTATTAAGAATGATCATTAAAGCAGCTGAATCATTTACCCTACTTTTTCTGGAAACCAAGGTTCAACTGGAATAGTTTTCACTTAAACAGGTGAGAAGCTTGTGGCCGAAGCCTCAAGATATTTAAATTCTGCGTCCTTGAATACGGTGGGGGTATGAGGGTGGAAAAGACACCAGGCGTTCTGACTTTTGTGCAACTTCTTCAACTTAGTGGGTTTTTTTTTTTCCCAATGCAAAATGTTATGCACAATTTTATTTTTAGAAAACCGAAATAATATTCAAAACGTTTCACTTGATATACTTCAAGTATACCTCGAAGCATAAAGAATAATATAAAGAATAACTCGTTTTCATCATCCGCATTTAAAGAAGGCGTGACTTTCCTCCTCATGTTTGCTAGAGATCACTTTTAATGTTAATGAAAGGAAGGATCTCTAACACAGGTGCCTACACTCACCTTTCCCCAGAGGGGATCCCTGGGGTTTTGGAATTTATGGCAGCCACGTTCCCACGTTCCTGTTCTCGCTGTTGATGGTCTCCTGACCCCGCCCCCCGCCATCGTCATGCCCACTGCCAGTTTCCCGGCCTCCTCCTCTGTCTCCTACTTGACCCCAGGACCTCTTCTCAGCATCCTCCAGCACACTCACATCCGCTGGCGTTCCTTCCAATTCTGTGTCTAGTGGAGACCGAGCTGTTCCTTCTCTACATCCCTCAAGAAGTGGCCCAGCGCTCTTTCTCTTTGCCACGTTCATTTCTCACCAGCTCTTTAAATCTGCCGCACTATGAAGTTCTGTAGCTCATACCACCTGCCCCTCCCACAGCCAGCTCTCCGCCCAGAACTGACTGCTTCATTCTCGACACAACCACCCCTGCACTGTGCTTGGAATTATCTGCTACTTTTATCTTCCCAGGACCCCAATGCTACTGAATATCTCCTCTCCCTTTTGTATCTTAAAATTCTTTGCTGGATCTTTATCATCAGTAATGAGACACAGTCTTTCCCAAGATAACAATAAAGAAAATAAAAGCCTCCCATTGTTTCAGCATTCCCCTATTCCTAAGTTCTGAGAGATATTTTCCGCTTTGCAACCAAAAAAGCTCCTTCTTCCCTCATTTCCCTGTAGATTCGCTTTTTTAAAAAACATTGGTTGAGGAGTTCCTGCTGTGGCACAGTGTGTTAGGAACTCATGCTTCAGAGGCATGAGTTCGAGCCCCAGCCTGGCAAAGTGGATTACAAGATTACAAGACCTGACATTGCTGTAGCTGTGGCTTGGACTCAGTCCTTGGCCCAGGAACTTCCATTTGCCACGGGTGTGACCATGAAAAAAAATATATTGGTTGAAGTAAATAGTGAAGAGATATGTGATACTAGAGCATATGCATAAACTGGAAAGAATAACAGTTTTGTGGTCACTGGTCTGCTCTCTCACCAGCGCAGAAATAGAGAATAACTAGTGACACAGGATGGTTCTGAACAGCCCTTGCAGAGCTCACGCCCTTTCCCCCTGTAGCTTGGTTTTGTTTGCTCTGAAAGTTTATATAAACGGATATACGTATTCTGCAATTTGCTTCCATGTTATATATTCTGGAGATTCATCTATACTGCTGCGGAAAGTCTATAAATGAAAAATATCATCTTAAAACTGAAAATTCAATAGGCAGGCAAATAATAATTTAGGTTATTAAGAGAGAAATAATGAAATCAAAGGAGACGGAAAAATTACCAAGAATAGAACTCGGAGAGAAACAAACAGGTAAAAGCAAAGTTAGAGCACGTGAAGGGAAGAGTGAAAAATCCTGATACTCACCTGGAATTCTAGAAGAAAAGCACAGGTAAACTGGGGAGAAGGGGATATTTTAAGAGATATTGGTTGAGTAAGTTTGCAGAATCAACAGAAGACACTAATTATCAGAGTCATGAAGTCCAAATAATACAAATAGGTTTTACATACATTTTTAATCATAGATGAATAGAAATGCTAAATAAAACACAAAGCATCCAGTTAAACTGAATTTTGGGAGTTCCCTTCGTGGCTCAGTGGTTAATGAATCCGACTAAGAACCATGAGGTTGTGGGTTCTATCCCTGGCCTCGCTCAGTGGGTTAAGGATCCGGCGTTGCCGTGAGCTGTGGTGAAGGTTGCAGATGCGGCTCGGATCCCGTGTTGCTGTGGCTGCGGTGTAGGCCGTCAGCTACAGCTCCTGTTAGGCCCCTAGCCTGGGAATCTCCATATGCCGCGGGTGCGGCTCTATATAAGGGCAAAAAGACAAAAAAAAAAAAAAAAGAATTTTGCATAAATGAGGAAAGCATTTTCTTTTAGCATAAATATATCCCAAACATTTATGTGTTAGGAGGCAAATTTTACGTCTCCTCTCCTAGGTTTTTTAACTGAGCCTGAGAATTAAACTGACACAAGACAGTAATAAGTGAGAAGTACACACATTTTTTATACAATTTTTATAGGGCATGGGAACTCTCAAAAGAAACTAAAGACAAAAAAAATGGCAAAATGTAAATACTTTTATACCAGGTTGAACAAAGAGAGGCAATTTTGGAAAAGTAACTAAAATATATGGGGAGGCTAAACAAAGACAATAATTATCTTAACAAGGTACAGAATTCTCCCAGCCTTGACTCCCAGATGAAGAATGCTTCTTGTCTCCTAGTGAGGGAGGTTGTCTTTCAGATGGAAGTGTTTATTTCTGGTTTTCAGGGAGAAAATGGGAGATTAGAATGCTCAGCTTATGCCTACTGTTTTTAAGGTGCTTCTAGCTCAAAATGATCCTACATCCAAGTGGCACGTTTTGGAGTGGCATTCTTGTACCTTCACACAAGACATTCTGCCACCCTTCACGTGGTATATTCCTGTACTAAAATAATTCCATGCTGTTTATATGAAATTCAGATTTAATTAGACACCATTTTATTTTATTTTATTTCATTATTTTATTTTCTTACAGCCACACCTGTGGCATATGGAAGTTCCCAGGCTAGGGGTGGAATCAGAGCTGCAGCTGCCAGCCTACACCACAGCCACGGCAACACCATATCTGAGCCATGTCTGCGACCTATGCCACAGTTTGTGGGCATGCCGGATTCTTAACCCACTGAGGGAGGCCAGAGATGGAACTTGCGTGCTCACTGACACTCTGTCGGGTTCTTAACCCACTGAGCCACAGTGGGAACTCCAACATCCTTTATTTCAGTCTGCCTGCCACACCCTTCACCCAGGTATCAGCACCACTCACTTGCTCGCTGCCTTTATTCCTTTATCCCAATTTCAGTTTCTGTGAGTCTTTCCATGGCTACCCTACACAAATTTTTATACCACCTAGCATTTTCTTTTCCCCAATACCTGCTTATTTCCACAGGTGGCATTACTCACTGCCGACTCTACCTTTCCTGGACAACTTTATGTTGCTCTTGTCCGTCTTCTCCACCAGAATTTCAGCCCTTTGAGGGTAGGGAGTTTTGCCTGTTTTATTAACTGTGTGATTCTGAATTCCTCAAGCAGACCCAAATGCATAGACCATTCTCTGTGCTTGTCGAATTTACACAATAAGTGATTCATTGATTGTTCTATCTCCCCAAACAACCCTAATAGTAAATGTGATGCTCAGTTCCCACATGGGCGGATTTAAGTTCAGGGAAAATGTCATCATGTGCTTACTTTAGGGAGAGCACAGCAGGATCTCCATCTCAGGCTTTCGGGTCTGTGGAAGCTTAGCACTCCTTTGCATTAATTTTCCCAGTAAAGATGTAGGATGATGTCTTAAACCTACTGGATGCTCAGTAAATTCTTGTTGATGGTAAGGTTTTAGCTTTTTGTACTCTTCATGACTTTTCATGGTTTTTAAGCTTTATTTGTATCCCATTTACTTCATTTCAGTGTCTTTGTCTTCCTTATGAAAGACATAATAATTTAATTCTTATATGGCATCCACTCCATGTTACACATATTCCTTTGCAAGTAAAAAAGAAATATACTTAATCTTTCTTCTGATTCAGTCTCTGAATTCAGGGCCAAAAAGTCAATACAATCCATTTTTTAATGCTTTGACCTTGGCCTAACCATCATAAATCGATTTTGTTTCTGATTTTCCCTCAAATCCTGGGTAGCCCAGTTCTGCAGAAAGGGCCAAATCTCCACACCTTCTTCTGTGTCACAAGAGTCGATGGATTTATCAAAAACATGTATTCCCATAAAGCCTTTCCCATCTTTCTGCTGAACAAGTGTCAGTGTCTCCCACCAGCCAGGCTTCTGTGAATGGATTTTCATGCAACCATCATGCCCTGCAAAGCCAAGAAACCAAGGCCCGTGATCGATGGGCACTGTCGCCCTATACAAGCCAGAAAATTTGTTCCTGTGACAAGATAAGCACAGACAAGAGACTCGATCAAAGTCAGCAGCTGCCAGATGTTAAAACATGCATTTTGGTCCCCATTTGAAGGAAGCCTCACGGGCTTTAGCACTGAAGATGTCTGGTATGAACTCCTAAGGGAGGTGACGCGCGGCTGATGGAAGCTCGGTGACTTTTTAGATAAGAGTGATGTGTCCGACTGCTATTAAAACGTCACTCTTGTAATGGCATTGTAGGGCTCTTTCATCAAAATGAGGTGTCGGCGCTTGCCACCCACACACACAATTGGCGCACAGACGTCTATTGATGAGAGCGCCCTGCCGGCTGAGGGCTGGAGGCTTCAAGACGGATTGTCTGTGAGCCAAAGGTACCTTTCATCCTCTGCTGCAGCAAGAACGGCCACAGACAGTCATCCTGTTGTTTGCTTCACGCGTCTCCGTGATAAAACAAAGCTTTAGTCGGACCGTCATGCATCAATCCCTATCATGCCTGCAAAACTAAAAGTAATTGTATTAGAAGTCTGAGATTAAACCAAATTGTCAACTATTTCAACAGGAAGAGCTTGCTATAGGGATGACGTCAGCATTCTATTAAATGTTAAAATATTAGGAAAAAGCCAAAGTCTTTTGAAAAAAAAAGCATTTCCACAGCTAGCCACAAATATTAATACATCATTGACTAGATCAGAAAAAGCTCTCTATTCTTTATATTTCACCTACTTCCCCTTTTCCCTCCATCTAAGGGAGGGTTAAGAAAACCCAGGAAGTCATTCAAAGTTGAATCTTATTTTCCTACATGAAGAAATGCTCCTTTGAAAGGTGTTTTTGTTCCCAGTACCAAAAGGTTCCTGAAGAGCACAAATTATTCCCCTTCGTAAGTTGAGTGGAGAGAGAGACAATACTGGCCCATGTGCCTGAAGTGTCTCCCTTTGATATGGAGTGTATTTTTCCACTGGGCATTGTGCCCAGTTCATTGTTAAGTATTTATTCACTTTTTCAAGTAAATTGCAGCTTTCATACCAGTCCCTTCAGAGATAATGGGACCACACGTGCTATTATCAGAAGGACTCTGCCCTGGGAGCAACCCAGGGAGGGTTCTGTCTTGTACGTAACGTGTGCTCCCATTCTCTGCTGTAAAAATAAGCCCATTTCTAGACACCCAAGTTCCAGGTCTCTGTATCTTTTATAAACACCTGCACTTGGCCTCTGCATGCCAACTCTCATGTCATGACATAATGAAAGAAACTTCAGAGTTCCCCCCTCTGCGCTTTCTTGAAAATGCAGCTGATGCAATTTTCTTTTTTGTGAGGAATCTTTGGAATGTGGAGGAAAATAACAACTGATGTGAACTGACAGATCAATGCGATGAAAAGATGCGAGGAATTAAAAAATAAACTTTTAGATTCTTTAAAAATAAACCAGATGTGAACATCGGCACTGTGAGTTGTGCCAATTCCTTAACCTCTTTGGGTCTGAGAATTATGCTTCATAAACTCAAATTAATAATAATGATTGATTTCTACCTCACCCCGTTATTAACAGTAATGGTTACCATTAATTTGCTGTTGGGAAACCGAGAAAAATGGAAGTCAGTGAGCAAAAGGAGCAGGCTGGATTCAGTTCTAGGGCTGGACGTCTATTAGTATTAAGCTTGCTATCTTCCCTTGTTTTTTTTGAAGCACAATTGGAGAATGTTCCTTTACTAGGATACTCTTTTTTCTTTTTAAAAAAATGCTTTCCGTGGTTAGGCTAGCATTCCATCCATGTACTATCACTGTTTGTTGCAGTTTGTTTTGCCTACTTTGGAAAACAAATAATGAACTAATTTGCTACTTGGTAGTGACAAATGAACTAACAGCTTTATCAAGTGGTAAACCACTGTGCCTGACAAATTTACTCAGGGAAATACAGTGCCAAGAGTCCGTAAGTTTCCATGCTCCAAAGGAGGTCCAGCTGGAAGGTATCTGAAGTTATGAGACACCCATAAAAAATACGGGAAGTACAGTTACTCCTTGGGAAAATGGAAGTGCAATATGTGTCCAGATTCTTGCCGTCTTGGAGAAAACAGGATCTGAGCTAGAAAGGGAAACACGTGCTGAGAAGACCGAACTCCCGGCAGGCAGGCGATGCTGGTCCCCAGGGAGGAAATGTCCCCTCTGGAAATGCCTATGATGCTAGATGCCCTTGGGCCTCTTAAAATTAGGGGCCAAAGTGGCATTTAATTAATCTAGGAAGAACATTCAGAGCTTCTACTTCTGCTGTTAGGTTATGTGCTGGGAAGAGAGAAAGGAAACCCTTGGTGACATATTCAGAGAGGCAAACCTCTTCCTCCCCGCCAGCTCCTTCTCCCGCAAATCCCTTCTCTTATCAACCGTTGGCTCCTCTTTATATCATTCTATAAACCCTCTCACTTCTGTCCTCTTGTCATCAATCCAACGACCAATGACGGAAGCCTTTCTGCCTGCGTTAGCAACTTCAGACAATTAATGTAGCCTTTCCTGCGGCCTCCTCAACCTCTGATTTATTTTGTATGCGCTCTTGCTCGTTAGTTATTTTAGGACTTTAAAACAACCATTTAATTACTTTATTTCTATTAAAGTATAGTTGATTTACAGTGTTATGCCAATTTCCGTTTTATACCAAAGTGACCTAATCATATGTGTGTATGTGAATATATATATATATATATATATATATATATATATACATACATATAATATGTATATATACTCTTTTCTCATACTGTTGTCCATCATGTTCTATCCCAAGAGACTGGATGTAGTTCCCCGTGCTGTACAGTGAGACCTCAACGCTTAACCATTCTAAATATAATTGTTATCTACCAGTCTCAAACTCCCAGTCCATCCCACTCCTTCTCCCTCCCCTTTGGCAACAACAAGTCTGTTCTCTATGTCTGTGAGTCCATTTCTGTTTTGTAGACAGGTTAATTTGTGCCATATTTTAGATTCCACATTTAAGTGGTATCATATGGTATTTGCCTTTCTCTTTCTGACTTACTTCACTTAGTATGAGAATCTCTAGTTGCATCCATGTTGCTGCAGATGGCATTATTTTGTTCTTTTTTTTCATAGCGGAGTGGTAATCCATTGCATATATGTACCACATCTTCTTAATCCATTCATCTGTCAAGGGACATTTAGATTGTTTGCATGTCTTGGCTACTGTGAATATTGTAAATAGTGCTGCAGTGAACATAGGGGTGTATGTATCTTTTCTTCTCTCTTTTCTTTTTTCTCTTTTCTTTTCTTTTTACGAACAACACTGATTTCTGCCATGGTCCTGCTCAAAAACACTCAGTAGTGCTCCCATTGCCTGAAAAACATGCAGTCCAAAGGTTCAAACTCGGTATTTAAAGTCCTCAGTGAACTGGCCCAAATCTGCCCAGCTCAGCCTCCTTTCCCCCCCCACTCAGAAACACTGGGTTCCACAGAAGTGGAGCCATTGTGGTCTTGGATCCTAACCTCACACACCTGGACTGGCCATGCTTTCATGTACCAAGAGCTTCTGCTAAGCCTTGTTTCACCTTCTTGGAAACTAACAAAAAAGTTCTCTGTACTTGTATTAATGCTGTTCACTCTGACCTAAAGATTTTTCCTTGGGCTCCTCCCCACTGTCCGCCTGCCAGAATCTCACCCATTCTCAGGGCTCGGCTCCAGGGCCACCTCCTCTCCCTGTAACCTAACCACTGCGCCCTCCTCGGCTGGAAACGGGAGCTGCACCCCTTCCTCCAGGTCCCTAGGACACCTTATCCATTTTAAAGGCAAAACACATGATTACCTTGCATTTTAGAATCATATGTACTTGCTGTAGTTCCTCCCTTAGGGAATATATTCTTTGTGGTCAGAGTTCATGTCTGTTTTATTTTGTCTTCCTTTTTCAGTTTGTTACATACAATTTGACCCTGGTTAAATATCTGTTGAATGTAAACATTTCTATTTTGCTTTTCTATACAGTAATTTTGGAATCCACCAGAACGCGTTAGTGTGCATATTTTATTTTCAAAAAACTCTGGGCTTTTACATTCTGACCTGAAATAGAAATTTAGCTGACATAGTAGAATATTCATATGCCTGTGTTAGAATATCTCTTTCTCAAAATTCTTCCTTAAATTTCTTTAGCTGACTTAAATGGATTGCCTTTGTTTTAAGGATCATTTAAATATAATCTTCCTCTCCTCAAATTATTTCAATCACTGTGAGCTTTTGCTAACCTACTTTTGAACCAGTGGAGAAAAATCTTCCCAGAGCCAACATTTGTGATTACAGACACCATAACAGTGTTACAGTAGTTTAAGTCTACTGTAGACCATTTTCCCCACAAAATTTAAGTAAGAGGATTTGGATTACTCCACATATCAACTCTTGAGGTTCAAGGGGCTTCCCCAAAATAGTGCACTTCTTTTTGACTAACTTCTGAGCGAGTCAGTTAGATAATTTAGAGAAGAGAATATTGTCTTTCTTAATACCAGTCTGACCACAGAGAAAGTGATCCATCCCTGGAGACGAGCAGTGTTCTTGTATGAGCCGCCTGTTCAGACAGGCTGACTTACCTGGTCCCAGGAAGTGCAGCACCTGGACAGGCCCCCACTGGCACTGTTAGAACTTGAACTCAAAGGCATAGGACTCTCGACGCTCAGGAACTGAGGAGGAGACATACTCTATGGGCAGCAGATACCTTCAGAGAGGGAGAGAGAAATGACCGGCTGAGCCAAACTGAGCGGGATTATAGCGAAGGCTGGGGACTGATAAGAGACAACACATGTGAGGGGAAGAGGGCCGTCAGCACAGGGGTGGCGGGGCTGGGGCCCAATCTGTCTCTGACCCAACGCTTGCCTCTGATTGTGGTAAGTGGAAAGAATGAACTTGTTTTGGCCTTTCTTAAAAAGAAGTCTTGATGGAGAGTAGTCTCAGCCTCCCAATTCTTTTCTCCTTCAGCGTTGTGTTAGCTTTTCTGGGTGTTTCTCATCTTCATATAAAGTCTAAAATCAGGAGTTCCCACTGAGGCAGAGTGGGTTAAGAGTCCAATTGCAGTGGATTGAACTTTTTTTTTGTCTTTTTAGGGCCACACCCACAGCATATGGAACCCCAGGCTAGGGGTTGAATCTGAGCTGTAGCTGTCAGCCTATACCACAGCCACAGCAACATGGGATCCAGGCCACATCTGCAACCTACACCACAGCTCAAGGCAATGCCAGATCTTTAACCCACCAAGCTAGGCCAGGGATCGAACCCATATCTTCATGGATACTAGTTGGGTTCATTACAACTGAGCCATGCTGGGAACTCCCCTGAAAATCTTTTTAAAGTCTATGAGAAATAGTAAGTGAATTTACCAAACCTGAAGAATACAATATGAATATATAAAAATAGTAATATCTCTATGATTTATGATAACACCAAAAACATAAAATATTTAGAGATTAATGAACAAATATATTACATGTAAGATCTATACATGGAAAACAATAGAACACTGCTAAGAGAAATTAAAGAAGTTCTAATTAAATGGAAAGATATACCATGATCATGGATTAGAGGACTCAATATTGTTAGGATCTCAGTTCTCCCCAGACTGGTACAAAGATTCAATGTTAAACTCAATCAAAGTGCCAGCAGGCTTGTTCACAGAAGTTGATTCTAAAATAGAAGGGATCTAAAACTTTTATGAAAACACCAAGGGCCTGGGATTGCTAAAATATATTTAAAAATAAAAGAACAGGCTGTAGGGCTTACATACTTCATTTGAAGACTTACTATAAAGCTACAGTAATTCAGATGATATTGGTATAGGGAGAGACATAGAGTTCCACAGAAGGGGGTGGAGAGTGCGGGAATAGACCTACACATAAGGTCAATTGATTTTTCACAGGTGCAAAGGCAATCCAATGAGGAGAAAAAAAAAAAAAGGCCTGGAAACAATAAAGCTGGAACAAATGTATATCCATATATGTCCACATTTTTCAAAAAAGTACTCAATTATTCCAAATGGATCAGAGACCTAAATGTAAAAGATAAAACTGTGCAACTTCTAGAAGAAATAACAGGATACAAATGTTTATAATTTAGAAAGCAAACATAAAACTGTACTTGAAAAAGTGACACTGAACCTCATAAAAAATTAAAAAAATTTTGTTCTTCTAAACACACTTTTAAGAAAATGAAAAGGCAAGGGAAAAGACATATGTCTTACAAAGGTCTCAGATCTATATGTAACTTTTGCAATACCTTTTAAACACAATAGAAAATGGGCAAAGTGCTGTAACAGACACTTCACAGAAGAACGCATGCTGTATGATTCCATTTTCATGAAATTCTAGAACAAGTAAGCTCAGATCAGTGGTTTCTTGGTATCATGGAACTGACTACAAAGGAACACGAGATCCCAGTGGAGTTTTGGGGATGAGGGAAATATTCTATATCTTGATTGTGATCATAGTTACATGGTAGTGCTATTTCCTCAAAAGTCATAGAACCGTACATATTGAATGGGTACACTTTTTTTGTATGTAAATTCTACCTAAGTAAAATTTATTTTAAAATTTACTTTTTATTTAAAAGTGAAAAAGTAGTAGTGTATTTCTCTCTAGCAAGTTTATTTGAGTACTTGCAAGGGTTGTTATCTCTTGTCTTATGTAGAAAATAAGACTCATTATATTCTGCTTTGGGGAACAAATAATGTGTGTTGAAATTAGCTGAAGTCTTAAAAAGTAAAACCACTGATAGTTGCTCATTGTGAAGTTTTAGACCATTTCATGCTTTTTAGCGTTTTCTGCTCTGCATTTAATATTTACGTTGTCAGGTGTTCGTTTGCTTGTTTGCTTTTTATGTCTGACCTGTACCCCTTGAAATTTCGATGTTGAAGTTTTACCCTCAGAATCTCAGGATGTGACTGTTTTGGAGACATAGTCTTTAAAGAGGTTTTGATTTAAAATGAAATCACTAGGGTAGGCTTTAATGCAGTGTGACTGGCATTACCATAAAAAAGAAAATTTAGCAGATGCTTATAGATGGAAAATGACGTGAAGACCCAGGCAGAAGATGGCTGTCTTCAAGCCAAGGAGACAGGCCTTAGCTGGAACCCACCCTGCTGATACTTGGCTCTTGGACCACGTCTCCGGAACTGTGAGAAATAACTGTCTGTTGTTTAAGCCTCCATCTATGCTACTTTGTTATGGCAGCCTTAACGAACTCTTATCTATAGTTAAATTCGGTAAAAAACAAACAAACAAACAAAAAAACCCCATCATTTTATACTCAGAACTGTATTGTGTTTTCCTATTAATTTGATTCTTCATCTTATTCCCAATGTCTCCGAAAGGGAGGAATGCACACCGAGAACCACATATATTCTCACTTTGCAAATCCATGAAATGAACCTAGCGCCATCTTTCGTTATCGTCTTCAAGGACACCGCTCACATCAGGTTATGACAGTAATTTTGAAGTGTGTCCGTCTCTAGGAATGTCCGAGTCTTCTGAGTGAAGAAATGTACAGCCTCTCTATTCAGCATTATCAGAACTTCTTTGTCGCTTAGCTAGTATTTGACATACCTGGGATCAATAACATAACGTTATTATTAAAGCGTTCCTTTAAAATTAGGAGGCGGGGAGTTCCCGTCGTGGCGCAGTGGTTAACGAATCCGACTAGGAACCATGAGGTTGCGGGTTCTATCCCTGGCCTTGCTCAGTGGGTTAAGGATCCGGCGTTGCCGTGAGCTGTGGTGTAGGTTGCAGACGCGGCTCGGATCCCGTGTTGTTGTGGCTGTGGCGTAGGCCAGTGGCTACAGCTCCGATTAGACCCCTAGCCTGGGAACCTCCACATGCCGCGGATGCGGCCCTAAAATGACAAAAGGCAAAAAATAAAAAACTAAAATTAGGAGGCAGTTCTTGCCCGGTGTCTAGCAGTGCTGACTGTCACTCATTGTGGAAAGCTCCGGCTTGCCAGTAGACTCAGCCTTTTCTGGAGTGTTTCATTGCCTTTTCCAGCCTGAGAGCTCATCCGTTAGCTTTTGTTGGGAAACAAACCATCTTAAAGCTTAGTGGTTTAAGTGGATAAGCATTTATTTAGCTCACAGTTCTGGATTGGACTCAGTTAAATGGTTCTTCTAGCCTGGGCTGAACTTTTCTATGCATTTAAGGTCAACCAGCAGGCGGAGTCTGCTCATGGGGCAGAAGTGAGTTTCCAGGAGAGGAAGTGGAATGTACAAGCCTCTTAAGAATGAATCTCCAAAATAGTAAACCAGATTTAAGCGGGCGGGGCGGGGGGATGACTGCTTGTTGATGGAGGGACACAGGATCAAGCACATTACAAAGGGATAGATGCGGGAAGGTAACTTCTTCTGGCCATTTTTGCAATCTACTATAGAGACTCTGAAACATTCATCATCTGAACCAAAAGGATAGTTTAGCACTATTTTTAAGGTCCAAAAAAAGTGAGTGAGATTTTTTTTTAAAAATAAAACAATTGTTCATATTCCACAAAGAGTCACACTATCCGTTCCTGAACATCAGCTCAAAATCTGGCTTTATGACTAAATGTTGTTATTTTTGGTTTTCAGGTGATCTGGTCTATGCCTCTAGCTCCTTGAGTTAATAATAACCACAGCTGATGTGGATTGCATGGCACTGAGCTAAGCAGTCTACATTATTAGCTCACTTACTATGGCCACTCGCTCGGGTGCAGCTGGGTGGACTCTCAGGCGCCAATTCTACGACAACCCTCTCCCTGCCAGTGGGGTTCCTCCTACTGCACGCAGACATCTGGACAAGTTGTCTTGGATGACAGCACTGCAGACAACCGTTTAGGTGTTTTGTCAGCCTAGCTGTCTCACAAAACTGACTCTATTTAAATTGTCTGTTTCCTCAGGCTGAGACATCAGAAGTGCATTAAAAAATATTCTCGTCCTTTCCTGGTATTTGCTCTATAAGTGATACAGTGGAGTTTTAGCACACTGAGTAGAGTCAGATGTTCAGTCGTTCATTTTATCTCTTCCTCTTAGTCCTTGGTAAAATACAATGCTCAGAAAGCAGGAAGAATAACAGCACCTTAGCTACTTTCTATTGATTAGTAATTCGGTTTTCTCTTTAAGGCCAATCAGCACGGTAAGACAGGAATAACTGCTGGAGCCCTAAAGATTGTCAGCTCGTGAAGGTGATTTGGATATATACGGTAAGATGTTAGATTCAAGCTCTTGAGTGAGGGCTGTAAAACTGCAGATGGCATCCTGGCACTTTTTTAGTCTTTGGTAACTCAAATAGCAGGTAGTGCCAGCATGGTGGAGACTCACCCAGCAAAAACTATTATGCTTCTCGTGTGTCACTGTACCTACGCAATGAGCAACATTCAATTTCTCTATGTATTCAGCACCTATTTAAAACATTTAATAGTCTAAAGATGCCAGCAAAGGAGGAAGATCAAGTCAAACATTGAAGGACCATTTTCCAACTGTTGTGCCATGTTTTGGCTGCAGAATTACAAAGATGATACTAGCTGTTTGAATAAAGCACGGTTACACAGGCTTTGAGCTTAGCAATGCTGAAAGCCTTATGCCAAATTTTCATTAAAATTTATGTTTAAATAACGATTGGCAGTATATAAGAACCTCATTTAATAATCTTTTATCCACACAACAACCACACAGGGTAGTTTGTAATAAACTCCCATTTTAGCAATAAGAAAACTGAGATCAGATAGAATGAGTGGCTTTCTGTCACCCCAGGACGGATATGTGCCAGAATGTACAATAACTAGAGCACAGAACCTGGACTTATTCTACGGGCATTTGGCTTGGAGATTTGCCACTTTCAAGCTGTGCAAGTTATATAAACTCTCTATGCCTTAATTTCTTCGTCTAATTGTTCCCTACTAGCAAGGCTGCTCTTAAAGATGTTATATACCTGAAGTTCCTAAATATATAACACATAGTTAATTTGATAAAAGTGTGGGCTTCATAATTATTCTCGGTTCTTTACTCTACCATGATAATTTTCTGTTCTCCCCTGAATCAGGTCCTATGAAAATTTCATAAACCCATTTGCTCAAAACGATAGCTATTGGTGATCAAGCATGAAACAGTTCATCAAGGATTTCTCTCAAGAAAATGATTCAAATCAGGAGACAGCAAACTGGGGACACACCGGTATCTTTTTTTTTTTTTTAATCCAACACATTAAAACATCAATTAATTAACAATAAGTAAACATTTGTAGATTTTTGATAAAACGTGTTTTCCTAGCCTTGCATAGGAATTGTAAAAGCTGGACACACAAAGCCATGTTCTGCTTAAATTAATTGCAGTCTCCCATCCCCGAGTCTTCCACAGGGACATGTGTTTTTCACACTGACCTCCAGGGTCATTTTGTTTCCTTTGGCTCACTTTGCCCACATTGACACTATCTGGTTGTCCCCTGGAGCAATTCGAATTTATGATTTTTCTCTATAAAATAGAATATTTAGGAACAACATTTTGATGAAAATTGAAAGAAAAGAACAAGCAATTGTGTGGTTCATGCCATGGTCTTCAAGAAAAATCAAGGGCATTGAATCTTAAATTTCTAAGTTATCCTTTGTTTGACTTCTACAGGACCAAATTCATTCTTTAATTCCTGACCCAATTCCATTGTGGTTCTCATCAGTGTCCCTTCTTGCAGTTGTGATGACAGAGAACAATGTTTTAGAAATAGAATCATAAATAAAATTGCAACAACATGTAATTTTGGTCCCCTGAGGTCTCCTTCTAGGGCACGAGGCACTTATCAGTGACATTTTTCGTTAGCCTCTGCACAGATGATCCATATGGTAAAGAATGTGAAACTTTATTTTTGGTCTAGCTGATGACCTCAAATGTCAAAGCATGTCCTGTTTCATAAATGTAAACTTCATGAAAGCTCCAGCCAATTGCCACTTTTATCCCTGCTTTTGAAAAACAAAACAAGGCTTTTAAGTTAATGAGGTATCCAACAGGTAATTGGATATGATGACAAACAATGTGTGAAAGATAGAAACGATTTCAGTAGAGGTCCCTAGCTCTTATTTTATGTGTTCCCTTTTTGACCTGTGTTACCCAAGTAGCAGTTTGGGTACCGTCCTCTAAACGCCTTGCAGAAAGTCTCCTATAGGCTGAGGAACACACTGATGATCATATCAGGAAGTCCGCTACATTTCGTTCTTATTCAGAGAAGAACTTTCTAATTAACCAGCTTTCTGACGACCTACCAGACAAGACATTCCCAAGGGAATGCATCACTTTAACCTACACTTGACTTTCTTTTTTTTTTTCTCCTCCTTAAAAGTATTCAGTCTTCTGTTAATTGCAGAATGGGCCAGCCATACTGCTCCTGGTTGCCAAGAATCATTTTGAATCCTTTCTTGCAATCTTCAGCCCTTGGCTGGGTCCTACAGGCTAATTCTCTAAAAATCTGTATTTTCTTATTCCCAACACTCCAGGTTTCAGTTAAGAATCTCTTCTATCTTACATGAATTGCGATATGCAATCTATTTTTCTGCTTCAAATATCTTTGCTGTTCAGTCCATCAAAATTATCTGCCAGATGCCATCCTGAAATGCAGACAGCAATCACGCTATAGAAAACCTTCAGTAGTTTCTTGTTACCTATGATATAAAACATCTCAGAATGACAGTCAGTGATTCCTAAATATAATCCTATTTTATTCATCCATCTTCATGTTCTATTTATTTCATTTAACAAGTGTTAACTAGACTTGTCGTAATCATTTCACAATGTATACAAATATCTGGTCATTATGTTGTATACCTGAAACTAATAAAACATTATGTGTAATTATATCTCAATAAAAATTGGTGATCAGGCCCTATGTGTCAGGCACTGTCTAGGTGTTTAGAATAAATTAGCAAATCAGATAGACAAAAATCCCTGTCCTCGTGGAGTTTATAGATAGTAAACTATGGCTACACGACATGTTTTATAATGTTTTTTTTTTTTTTGATGGCATCCACCAGGTGCAGAAATTCTGGGGCCAGGGATGGAACCCTTTCCACAGCAGTGACACGAGGCAGAGCAGCGCAACATGGGATCCTTAAGCCACTGTGCCACCAGGGAACTCCTGTAAAGTCTTTTGGAACACAATCACATCTGTTATTCTTGCATTGTCTAAGCTGCTTTCCCATTACCAGGGCATAGCTGAGTAGTTACGAAGAGACCATTTGTGGGAGTTCCCGTTGTGGTGCAGTGGAAATGAATCTGACTAGGAACCATGAGTCTGAGGGTTCGATCCCTGGCCTCTCTCAGTGGGTTAAGGATCTGGCGTTGCCATGAGCTGTGGTGTAAGTCACAGATGCAGCTCAGATCTCATGTGACTGTGGCTGTGGTGTAGACCAGCAGCTGTAGCTCTGATTAGACTCCTAGCCTGGGAAACTCCATATGCTGTGAGTGCAGTCCTAAAAAGCAAAAAAAAAAAGAGAGAGAGACCACTTGTAGGGTTTATAGAAGGAAAGTTAATCCCAAAGAAGTGGACTTAAGAGCCTAAAGTATTTACTAAATGGATCTTCACAAGAAAAATTTACTGACCCTGATCTCAAGGCATGCAAACACCTTGCCTCTGTTCATAAAGTTCCCTTAACCCCAGAATCCCCATTTTCCTCTCTTCATATTAACATCTCATTCTTCTTTCATGACCCATTTCAGAATTTGTCTTCATGATAAGCTATGCTTGGTTTTCTCAATTCAAAATTGCCTTCTTTCTCTTTATTCTAACACTTAGCCTTTCTTGTATCTTGTGATATCTGAAATTTTTGCCTGAAGTTTTCCTTTCTAGATGTGAGGCTCAGAGACCACAAAGTTATCCTTGTTCATTTTCTCTCTCCTTCTAACACTCTAGGGTGTAATCTGTACCCTTAGAAATCAAGTACTCCAAATTTCCCAGGGAGACCATGGAGTTTTTCTACCACATGGAAGTTAATCTATTTTTTTTTCGTTATTCGCACATTCTACTTTTTCTGTACTGAAAATTGTACCTAAACGGGATCGTGCTATTCAAGCCTGAGGCAGTAATTGCAGATCTCTTCTCAGACGGACCCCACATTGCATCTGGAACTCTGCAAAAGCCTCAGTATCCTTCCCACGGATTACAGGGTTCACCCCCACAGAGTGACAAAGAGCATTCCTCTGTTTCTGTACTGGTGCAAACACACTCCATCATTTTAAATCAGTTTGCTTGTTTATTTACTCATTTGTTTAATATTTTAATTTTATTTATTTTTAAAGAATAGTTGATTTACAATGGTGTACCAGTTTCCACTGTAATGTGACCCAGTCATATATATATATATATATATATATACACATTCTTTTTCTCATATTTTCTTCCATCATCTTCTATCCCAAGAGACTGGATACGGTTCCATGTGCTGTAGAGTAGGACCTCATTAATCGACACAGCAATGATCCCTTTTATTCTTTATGCCTTGTATGATTGTTAGATAAAAACAAAACTAGACCTTGGATGCCTGAAGATAAAAGATGTGTGCTTTTGGACGGAGCACCTTTCTGTCTAAAGACATTTATGTTTTTGTTTCCCAAAAGAATAGGTCCCTACTTGCTTAATGACTCTCTAAGCCCAGAAAATCTTCTCTGAAAGTGCAATTTATAGGATTTGTGAAAGGCAAAGCAGACCCCAAAAATGCTGCTAGATTATTTTTTATTTCTTGGAAAAATGAGGGAAATTTGAAGGCTAGTAACTCAGTTTCCCAAAGGGTTTTCAAATAATGTTTGAGGCACAAGGTCTTGTGAGCTATGGAAATGTGTGTTGGCATAATTTCTGCTTAGGGTTCTGCTGCTGCCCCATATAGGGGCAGTACTTCCCATGGCTTAATGTTATGAAAACATAAACATCTGACTGCAGCAAATACACTTGAGTTCCCATAGAGGCAGTGGTCCATGACAACCTTCGGATAATCTGTAGTGGGACTTTGCTGTGTTTTCTGGATTGCTTGTAAGGAACTGACTCTACAGTGATCTAAATTGCCTCTTAAAACAGCTGTAACAACCAAGCCAAGAGCTTTGTCTGATCATTTTTAGCTAAAGAGGCAAAGATATCCATGAAAAGGAATCAAGCAACACAATTGTGAAGCTAAATGATATGTATGATACAGTTTCCAAATCGATATGTCATAGAAGTAGAACACAGTGACATGGGTTGACTCTCAGATGTAGCAACAACTTCTTGGAAATATTTTCTAAGCTTGTCATCTTTTGTCTTAGACATGTCATGTAAGTATAAAAGAGAAGGCAGGTATATTGTCATAGAATTTTAACTTTCAACTTTTATAATTGAAAAACTGTTGTTGCAAATATGACAGAAGCAAATAGATATTATTTAATTTATCACTTACCAAGTTACATGGACCTCAGTCCTGCAAGCCATAAAAATATAGTTCGGTGTCTCACATTCAGTCTGAATATTATGAACAATCCCATATGCAGGTATTATAATATTTGCTAGCTCTTTCTAATATCATCATTTCATATTTTTTTCTAAGATGACTGAGTCCCTTAGAATATGCCAATATTATTGTTTCTTTCATCTCTCTATCCTAATCCAACTCCTTAATGTTAATGTTGACTTTTATTGTTGTTTTTTATTAAAGTATAGTTGATTTAGTGTTGTAACCACTTCTGCTGTACAACAAAGTGACCCAGTTATTCATAAATATATATATATATATATATATACAATCTTTTTCTCATACTATCTTCCATCATGTTCTGTCTTAAGAGACGGGATATAGTTCCCTGGGCTGTACAGCAGGACCTCATTGATTATCCATTCTAAATGCAATAGTTTACATCTAACTGAATTTTGTACAAGTTGCCTTTCTCTTCCCCATTGGCCGTATTACAAATTGAATTGTGTCCCTCTGAAAAAGATATGCTTACATTGGAATGTGACCTTATTTAGAAGTAGGGTCACTGCAGATGTAATTAGTTAAGCTGAGGTCATCCTTGAGTAGGGTGACCCTTTAATCTGATGTGACTGGTGTCCTTACTATGAGAAGGTCATGTGCAGAGACAGACACAGGGAGATTGCCACATGAAGATGGAGTGACGCCTCCTCAAGCCACGGAATGCCAGAGACTGTCAGCAAACTGCTTGAAGACAGGGAGGCACAGAGCTTGGAGGGCCATGACTTTATCAAAAGCTTGATTTGAGATTTCTAGTCTCCAGAACTTTGGCAAAGTAATTCATGTTGTTTTAAGACACCTAGATTGCGGTATCTTGTTATAGTTGCCCTAAGAATCTCACACAGGCACCAAGGCACGGGCTGTTGTCCTGTTTGGGCCCATCTTCCGCTGGCCCTGTGTTCTGCCCCAGAAGACAGACCCCAACAACCATGGTCAAAACACTGAACCGCCGCGCTCTGCCTTCTGACTCAGTTTGGCCAGTAGGGACCCAGGCAGGAGTTTAGAGGGATGTTTATTGAGGCCAGGTTATTACCGGAGTTTTCCAGCTGTGAGGTTTCTTGGGCTCCCTTTGTCTCTTAACTCAGAACCATGCATAAAAATGCATTCTTATTTAATATATGACACATGATTGATGAAAGAATTGAGAGACTTAATTGCCTCAGTACTCAGTCTCTTCTCCAAGTGGCTTCTCTGCACTTGTCTCCTATTCTGGGTTGTCTCCAGGTTCTAGTTACTACTCCTCTCCTAGGCTCCAAAATCTGCCACTCCACTGGTATATAGCCCTGTACTGTTGCATCAACCATTGAGATTTCCCTGCGCCCCAAGTGCATCTTTGTGCATGAGTCCTTCTATCAATATCACTTAGTTTACACTCACTTGAGTTAAGACAGCCCTGTTTCCTTTCGAGACCCTACTATAACACTGTCCCTGAATCAGAGGCATAATTGAAACATGTCTACCATTAAACATCTCTTCAGTTTCTTCTCATAAACTCTCTTTCCCCTCTGGAGTCATCTGTCATATTTGGCACCTCTTGCTCAAGAAGATTTCAGGCCGATGTCCTTTCAAGTCTAGTCTGGGAAGGGATCTGGATAAAGGGAATCTGAGCAGTTTGGCTGATGGGTAATCCTGGAAGGAGAGCTCCTACCACTAGCTATGAGCACAGATGTAAGAAGAGTGGGGGACACATCAGGACCTGTCGGCTGAATCCTGGTACAAACATTTGTGTTTGTGACATTTTAATATGCCCTAGTCCCATTTACCACTGTCTGTTTCTGTGGCATCCTAGAAAAACAATAGCTGGTATTTAGGGTGAAAATCAGTAGACTAACAGCCATAAAAGGAGTAGCAAGGGGCTGGAACTTGTTAAAAGTTCAGTTCCCAAGAAAATGTCCTTATCTGACCTAACTCATGGCTCCCTGGAAAACTCCACCTGCAAAACTGTGTTTGACTTGCCTTGTAGCTCTCCCAGTGAAACATTTTCTCAGGAGACAAACGTCAGAAAAAATCAAAATGAACAGAAAAAAAGTGGGCAGTTATTAAGTTCACATCCGCTTGAGGTGGTAGATAGCTGAGGCAAACAAATGAACCAAAAAGCTTACAAGGGAATGTTCTGAAGGGAGATGTCCTTAGGGACTTTGCTAAGTGCTGGAATTACTCTGAACATCTAGAGGGGTGTGTGCACACCCAGGGCTGTGGTGACATACAGAGAGTGCGTGTGCTAAGGAAAGTCTTGAGAAGGATCCGCTCTCCTGCCTGTGGTTGCTCTTAGCACTGCACAGTCAGGGAGAAAAGGCTAAGGTAGAGTTGCAGACTTCTGGGCTAGGCCTGGAAGATGTACCCCAGCACCCATACAGAGATGCTTGCTGAATAATAGTAGACTTATTGGAGACAAGCATTTAAGGAAATCTCTAACGGACCACTAAGCTTACTGAGCAGAGATGTCAGGGCCACACATGACAAAGAAGACAGATTTAGATTGTTCATAACATTCTCTAAGGCAATAAAAACTACAACAAAGAGCTAAAATGAAAAACTCTGGGAAGATGGGAGAATTTGACTTCCAGATATTCCATGTCATGTTACCTAAAATATCCAGTTTTCAATAAAAAATTTGAGGCATGAAAGGAAACCCCAGAAAATGTGGACCATAACTAGGAAAAGCAACAATCAATAGAAACTGTCCTTGAGGAATCCTATATGTTGGACTTTTAAGTCAGCGATTTTTTGTTTGTTTGTTTTTTAGGGCCACATCCATGGTATATGGAGGTTCTCAGGATAGGGGTTGAATCATAGCTACAGCTGATGGCCTACACCACAGCCACAGCAACAGAGAATCGGAGCCACGTCTGCACCACAGCTCAGGGCAATGCCAGATCCTTAACCCACTGAATGAGGCCAGGGATCAAACCCTCATCCTCATGGATACTAGTCAGATTAATTTCCACTGAGTCATGACAGGAAATCCGAACTCAGTGATTTTAAATGTGCTCAAAATACTAAAGTAAAATATACCTTAAAAAAAAAAAAAAGAAGAGAATGATATTTCACTAAATGGAGACTATAAAAAATGACATAGAAATTATTTTTGAAAAGAGCTAAATAGAATTCCTGGAGTTGAAAGGCACAATAACTGAAAGATTCATTATAAGGGCTCAAAGATAGAATGCATCAGGCAGAAGAAAGAATCAACAAACCTGATGATAGCTCAATTGAGATTATCCATTTTAAGGAACACAAAGGAAAAGAATGAGGAAAAATGAACAGAGCTAAGAGTTGCGGGGCAAAATCCATTGTACCAACACACTGTATGGTGGGAGTCCCAGATGGAAAGGAATGGGAAATAAAATCAAAAATAGCATTTGAGAAATAATGACATAAATTTCCCAAATTTGATGAAAAATCTGAATCTTCATATTCAAGGAGCTCAATAAACTCCAAGGAGAATAAACTTACAGAGCTACGTCTAAAGGTTTCAAAATCCAAATTTGAAGGCCAAAAACCGAGAATCTTAAAAGTAATGAGAGAAGAGACTCGTTATGTGCAAAGAAATGTTCAATAAAATAGCTCTATCAGCTGCTTAAAATTTAAAGCTTTTGGTAGTGATTTGTAATTTTACACTTGCCAAAAGCTGCAAATGTAGCTTTTAACAAGAGTGATGATGTTCCTCACACAGACCTTCAGTAATTAAGCTCCTCTGCCGCTAGGTGCGCAGCATTTAAAAGGGGGGTCCCAGATTTCTACTCAGATAAAATAGAAAGGAAGCAAACAGAATGAGAGCCAGGGACCTTTACGAAATCCAGTTCTATCTTGCATACACAATGGTATTTTATATAAATGATATTTCATCAATACCAATTACCTGTCAGATACCCAATTTCTTTAAGGGCCTTGTAAAACGGTAGTGATAAAAGTAGCAGTTGGCTGGAGTTTTCATGACTTTGCCAAAAGTATAAATCTTGATGACCTAATGAATACATTTGCAGAAATGGAAGCCAGAAAAATCGTAGGATCAATTAAGATATCACATTAATAAAGTGTTTTTGTATTACATAAATTATGAACAGAAATTTTTTTACAATTTATATTCCTGTATCACTATTATGCTATTATGCTTTGTAAGTAATAAAACATTTTCAAAGAACAAATTCTGCATTTTGACACCTTTAATTATACCTTTCACCCCCCACTTTTTAAACAAGGAGCCTCCGATTTTCAGTTTGCCCTGAGAACTTCAAATTATGTAGTTGACCGTGGGCTTGAAGTATGTGGTTTAGAACCTGGCCTTAAAATGGTAGGGCACCTCTTTTTAAGTTAAAAAAAAATATTTTTGTAGAACTAAATATGTCTAAGTAGACTTGATCCAATCTGGCTTTTGGAAGAAATATCCTCTTTCTCTTCTCTAGGCTATAGCTGTAACTCTTGGTGCTGGTGGGTGTGGAGGGTCAAATCAACCAGGACCCAGGGGTTCTCAGCCAGGTGTGGGTAAGCGACTGCCACCTTGCCCGGGTAGGGGTTTGGAAATGCAGCAGTGCCCTCTCTGGCGGTCACAGAGCCCAGGGGCACTGCAGGAGTGTGGTGGTGAAGGCCAGGAAAGTGATCATTCCTGAGCTTCAGAGCAGTGTTCAGAGGTTCACAAAGAGAACCATGCTCAAAATCCCAGTAATACTCCAGAGGAGAAAAGTCATTTTTCCCATTTTTTTTTTTCCTCTGCCCAGCACTATCGCCTCTGTCTCTGCCACTGAGTAGCCTCACATCGGGCAAACCACTACACAGATTTATCACTCAATATAGTATGGGAAATAGACTCAGCCACCTTTGGCAGGACACATAGCAGTACAGGAGGATTTCAGTGTTAACTGGTTAAGAAAACCAAATGTCCCTCATACCCAACAGAATCTTCACTGTTTCTGAAGCTTGTGTAAGTTGAAAGGACAGAGTGAAGGCTTTGATGTCATTCCATGCAATTTACTATAATAAGTATAAAAAATATGTTCCAGGAACTAAGACCTAAGACGGCAATAATACACCAGGTACATAGGCTTTCTAAGTGCCGGTGTTGTCTGGAACACGAACTTTTCATGCAGTCAGCTCTTTCATTTTTCTTCTTGAAGATAGTTATTTGTTATGCTGCTACTGCTGTTTCAGTTGATGACATTGACACATACATATGATATACATATATAAATATATAATATATATACAACATTTGTGCACAATATATACAAAGACCATTATCTATAAAGTGGGACAGATAAGGCAGCTGAAAAACAAAACTATCTAATGCTACCAGGATGGCATAGAGTGCTATGATTACGATATTTACTACTTGCAAACACTTCCATTAGAATTATACAGATTGTTCCAATCTTCAAACAGATGAGCAAAACAAATTGGAAGGGCAAACATGAAAATCAGTTATTTTCTCCCAGTGTGCAAAATTACTCTAGACTGTTAAAATTTAACATCAATTTGCAATTTATTATAAAGACTTATTCCTTTCCTCTTCTCCCCAGTAAGATGGCATCATGTTTTTTTTTTTTTTTTCAATTCAACGCACTTAGAAAAATACCCATATGGTTTAATTTCTTTAGGGAAGTGTATGTATCTAGGATAACGTTCACAGCTGCTAGAAAATGTATTTCTCCATTGTGGCTACCACCTGATGTTCATAACATAAAACTGGAGCAAAAAAAAATAGAGAGGCAAAGAATTTTTAAGAAATGGAAAGGATTACAGAAAAACTAAGGTTATCGCTATGTTCTCTTAGCGAAAAGTAGAATAAGCTTAGATTGAAGCACATCATTAGTGCCAAATCAATGCAACAGAGAAAGTGGCCAATAAACCTCTGAATTCAATGGACTGAAGAGAGAGTGATTACACATCTGCATTTAAAGAAGTACTGTTCAGAGTTCTGTTTTTTGGCCTTAAATAGCACCAAGCGCTGTACTGCCAACCAGTGGAGTTGGAAGATCTTTCAAAAATCAATGCACATTGAACCCATTCACATTAAATTCTAACTTAAAGATTCACCAGACATGAAAATTTTTTAAGGACCTGAAATTTCTAGTTAGTCAACAACCACATTATTTAACACCTACTGTGTGTTTTATATTGGACCTGATAGGAAAGGTGTACAAAAAGGCATAGTGGCTGCAACCCACTCTTGTCTCTTCTTGCTCCTAATTTTTATGTCAGTGCTAGAGTATTTTTCTGGATTACACATGCTTCCTATCCTTTATGTATCTGGATTCTGTTTATCATTCATGGACAATTCAAATATCTAGTCTACATAAGCACCTGTGGTCAGAAGTTATCTATTCTCTGAACCAATGTTGTCCATCTTTCTATGATGTAGATATGCATGTGTGTGTCTGTGCATCTGTCTATCTACTGCCTGTCTGTCTGTAAATTACAAACAATAAATAAATACAAACAAGTTAGGTACAAATAAATTACAAACAAGCCAGGTACAAATTTCTTTGCTCAGTTCTTTTAGAGCAAACACCGATATGGTGCATATTAGGTACCAGGAAATATTCTCAGAGCTTTTAGCACTCAAAACACTGCGAGGTGGGTAATCTTATTACCCATCCATATCTTATGGATGACTTACTTGAGAGACAGAGACAGAAAGTATCTTGCCCAGAGTCATTTAGTTGGTAAATAGTAGAGCTGGAATTTAAACCCAGGCTATTAGATTTCAAGGTCCAAGCTCTTAATCAGTATGTTATATGTTCTTTACATTATCTTCTTTCATTTCCACAACAATCTTGTAAAGAATGGAGTACAGTCTTTATTTAACAGATGAGAAAAATCAGGTTCAGGGTCACGCATGTTAACAAATGATCCTGCCCATGTTTGAGATACTGACAGAAGACATGAGACTCCTAGGTTAGAGACAAAGGACTTTATCACTCACAGTAAAAGCAGCAGCCGGAATATCAGTATTTATTATCACTCACAGTAAAAGCAGCAGCCAGAATATCAGTATTTATATTTCTGTGTTGGATCCCTGATCCCTAGTTCTAATAAGGCACACCTGTAGGAAAACAGATGGCCATTTCCCACGCAGGGTAAGGCATTGTAAGATGGGAACCCTGAGCTTAGGGAATCCAAACCTTCTACAAGAGGAAGGAAACCTGTCCTTTGCCTCAGAGAAAGACCTCATTTCTATTTCTCAAGGTTGTTTACTCGATAAACATCCTTGAAAGGAAAGTACAGAACACAGAAGGCAGTGCCTCTGCCTCTAAGACACATAGAAATGTGAGACCCATGAGAATTTATACTCCACAAAAGTCACATAGCTAGGGAACAGAGGAATTCAAATTTGAACCTGGATTATATAGCTCCTGTATTTTTCTCCAGTGATTTATATGCATTGACTTCTCTTCTCCAGAACTTATTCCTTCCATAAGCAGATGGGCTCTGAAAGATGTCACAAGTGTAAAATTAGTAAACAATGGATTAATAACCTAAATTTTATTTGTTTACAAAGGAATTACAGTTCACAGAAATAGTTTGACTATTTTCTACACGGTCATTGAAAATCGTAATATGGCAAAATCAGGGTGACCCGACCATCTCTGCTTTCACAGTTGGGCTCTGTTGGGTAAACAGACTCGGAATTCTCCTCTTCTCACTGTGCTTCACTGCCCCTCTGGGTTTCACGTTTCCAGGTGGTCTGCGTGTTGTCCTTGCAGCGGAGGGGCTGACTCACCCATCAGCCGCCTTTTGTCCTGGCTGACCTTCCCGCTGTGACACTCATCCCTGGGATCCCCGTGCAGCAGGCAGTCCCTGAAGTCTCGCTCACCACTCCTGGGAAGACCGAGAACCTGGCATTGCTGTCCATGGTCCTGGCCCGGCTTTCATGCAGACCCTATTTCAGGCTCCCGGCCCTGTCACTCCAGCCTCCTTTTGTGGCTTGAGTGGAATCCAGGATCTAGGGCTTCTCTTCGAGGCTGGTGGTCTCCCCACATACATGCTGTCCCTGCTGTGCTGAGATTTTTCATCAGTCTACCTGCATTTCTGTCAGAGTAAATATGACCACTCCTCCCAGCTCTGCTTTGTAGTCAGAGCCTAGTTACCCCAGGAATGTGAAGAACTGGATGGGTTCTTTGTCTGGAATCCAGACTGGGCCCACACCTCCAGCCTTCCTTCTCCAATCTTCCTCTTTCATTTGCTTGCGAAACTTCTTTCTCTTTTGTTAGGAAGATGATAGTTACCTTTTTTTAAACTCTGTGTCTCAAAGTTCTGTGCAGTTTGGTGAGCATTTTCTTCTTAAAACTGGCATTTTTTTCTATCTCAGCAAAACTTGTTTTTTCCAAATAAAGACCTTGTTTTTATCATCATTGGTCAATTATTATTCATTCATTTATTTGTGTATCCAGTTATTTAGTATAGATTTATTGAAACTATGTTCAGTACTTTAACTGTTTTTGTTAAATGTTTTATCTGCCCTCCCTCTGATATATTATTACAGAAAATACTCAATAAGCCACTAATCATGAGATGCTGAGAAAGTAGTAAATAGGGTAAAAAGAAGGAAAAAAGCATATTAACTATTAACCTTATGCAATATTTAAAAATTCAAATTAAAGACCAAAAGTTAAAAATAAGAAATCTAAGACTATATTAAATAAAGCATTCAATATAATTAGATATGAATGAATTGCAATCAAATTTTCTCTGGTCTAGAAGATTCCTCTCTTCTTTGTAAACATATTTTGGTTTTTATTTACTTTGAACATTTATGCACCAGAGATTTTCTCCTCTTTCTATGCTATTTAAAGAGCTAAACACAGAGTCCCACGCAGCAGGTTTAAGATCTGACTGCAGCAGCTCAGGTCACTGTGGAGTTGCTGATTGGGTCCCCAGCCTGGCACACTGGGTTAAGGGTCTGAAGTTTTTGCAGCTGTAGCTTGGCTTCGATCACTGGCCTGGAAACTTCCATATGCTGTGGGTGTGGCCAAAAATAAAATAAAAAGCTAAACAGGAAAAACTACTTCAAGGACATTTAAATTCTACTTCCATGACTATTCAAGTTGAAAGAGACTGATTCTCCTGGGGTATCCTGTATCACAGCTTTCTAACAGTATCGGGAAGGACAGGCGGTGCTGTGAGTAAACACAGGAATGCTCAGGATAGTGATCGCCTCAGCTTTTCAGTTGTCCAGATGTGAAGTGGATTGCTGGAACTTCTGGGCTTGTTGCCTCTGGGTGTGCAGAGTTCTGTTCACACCAAGGTATCCTATACGTGCTTTTTCTCTGTGTAGGATGATGTCAAAAGTTTGAGAAGGACTTCTCTAGCCCAGGTCTTACTAATAACAAATGACACTTTTCATAGAAATATTTATTTGTACTCCAACTGTATTGTATATCATAATAACTTTGTCAGTATCCTGTGCATGAAGAATTTATTTCTTTTAATAAAATAAAGTTTATTTATTAGCTAAAATTCAGGCTTGAATCAGTTCTTAACAAAAGTTAAACACATTAGATAGCAGACAGTCTACTTTCTAGACAACTATCTCTCTGTCTGTCTGTCTGTCTGTCTATCTATCTATCTATCATCTATCTATCTATCTGATGGAGATGAAGTATTATAATAATGTCTGCTAGGCCTGCTGGAGAATGTCTTGGCTGAAGAACAGAAACTCTGTTAAAATGTTATGTTACCAAAATCCGGAAGTCTGTTTATAAAAGGCATTAAATACTGCACTAGGCTAGAGAGCTTAATTTTTTCAATAAACTGTAAATAATCATTGAGGGCTTTTTTTTTCACTCAGTTTTCGAGCTACCTAAGTGGATGACTGTAAGGTATCCAGGAAGAAGGCAGCTGTAGCAGATTATATACTATACTGTGAATATTTGATTAAAGAATCCACGTTATATTCAAATTTCTATGACCAGAACTCTATACAAGACTACAAATGCATAAAGAACTCTAGTGGATATAGAATTTTTTAAAAAGAGACAAAATGCATGAAAGATACAATGGAGAAATAATTGACAATAGTGCAGGATGAATAAATGAAAATTATGCAAGAGTAGTAGACAGTAGTTTGTTTGAGAGATTAGAAAATGGACAATTATAGCAGAACTGGATAACACGTTACTCAGTTTCAGCTTTGAGAGAGGAATGTCTTTGACTGGTGGGCAGGAAGAAGGCAAGGAAGAGAGACCAAGTAAGATAAATAAGGAACGTATTTTGAGTAATCCATGGTGTGTGTGTTAAAGAACCCAGACTGATAGCCATTTTGGGGGGAGACCCAAGAGGATAAAATAGGAAAACCCCATTATACTCTGTCTTTATCTAACAGAGAGCAGTGAGGGAGCAGAAGCATTTATTGTTCTCTTTGGCATTTCCAAGATGAACGACATTGTACGACACAGTCGAGGAAGCATCCGGGCCGAGCAAAGGTTTTTATCAAGAAATGTTCCCTAAGTCAGCGAGATGGTTGAAAGGAAACAGCAATTCAGTTTTAAAACAAGGAGAGAATGAGGGAAACAACAGCGGGCCTTCCGAGTAGAAAGTTTATTAAAAGTCCTTTGGGGAGTTCCCATTTTGGCTCAGTGGGTTACAAACCCGACTAGTATCCATGAGGATGCAGGTTTGATCCCAGCCTCCCTCAGTGGGTTAAGCATCTGGAATCGCCATGAGCTGTGGTGTAGGTTACAGACGCGGCTGGGATCCTGCGTTGCTGTGGCTGTGTGTTAGGTTGGCAGCTACAAGTCCAATTAGATCCCTGGCCTGAGAAATTCCATGTGCCACAAGTGCAGCCCTAAAAAGAAAAAAAAAATTACTTTATTTTGATTAGTTGACTGAATATGGAAGATAACTGATATAATTATCTGGCCGATCTTCACTATAACCTGTTTTGTGTCTTCTTTACATTTGACATGACAGGCGCATGTGAGAACTAGGTGATTTTTGTGAGTCTAGGTTACACCTAATTGTGTTGAAACACTGTTAAAGCACACAGCGACTCACCCACTGCCACTAGAAAGAAAAAGCAAGGCCCTGGCTGTATCAGTAAATCCATCTAGTCCTTAAAGAGAGGACTATATTAAGACTAACAACTTTGTATGGAAAAGCTACCTTGTTACACCACAACAAGACAAAATATCCACATAGTGTCTTGGAAATTGTACAGAAAGTGCTAACAAATGTCTTCCAGGAGAGGAAACTAAGGGGTAAGTTTTCTCAGTGACTCACACTGAATACACTTTATTTATAGCTTCTAAATTCTAAGTTGTGCTAGTCATAAATCTATTGTTGGATATGCATTACTTTTTGTATCTCAGGGTCAGTATTTCCGATGTTGATGTTCACTCTGCTATTTCAGTTTACAGGTCATTCTCAAGGAAAAAACTGTGAGCCAAGGACTTCTAGATTCTTGATATAAGTTAAATACTCTTGTTTTGAAACTAAACATGAGGGCACAGGCTAAATAGCTATCTTCAAATCACAATGTAATGGAGATTATTGATTCCTGAAAATATATAGCCTCGTTTGTGCAGTTCGTGTTTATGCAATGATTCATCCTTTATTCCAGTTAATCATGGTGCAAAACTATTCAAAAGAATTCTGAAGCAACATGAGTAGTATTATAAATCCAGGCAGGAGTTCAAAGGTTTCTACAAGAGATACCTATAATTATTGCTTAGACTGCCAAAAGCACAATAAAAGAAACTACAGCCCTGAACAGCAGACATAACATTCATATTAGCCTCATGGAATATACACAGATTCCATTTGAAAACTCAGTTAATTCAAGGTTTAAGCTACAACCGCATTTGAAGGAATTGTGAAGTAAGGCTCAATTATTTTGTACATCACTGAACAGTATATCAGACTGTTAAAAATACTACACCTAGTATAATACACCAGAGCTTTTGAAGGGTACGAAAGTGAAATTTTTTGGAGTTTTAGTTGTGGCTCAGTGGTAATGAATCTGACTAGGATCCATGAGGACGCAGCTTTGATTTCTGGCCTCACTCAGCAAGTTAAGGATCTGGCATTGCTGTGAGCTGTGGTGTAGGTCACAGATGCAGCTCGGATCTTGCATGGCTGTGGTGTAGGCTGGCAACTGTAGCTTCAATTTGACCCCTAGCCTGGGAACTTCTATGTGTTGCGGGTGTGGCCCTAAAATAAAAAACAAAACAAAAAAAAAAAGGAAAATGCAGTTTTTACTAATACTTTATTATTTTTTAAAACACAAATATTAAATATAGTCAATCAAGTAAAAAATAACTTTAAATCCTACCACTAAAAATAACAGTAGTTAATTCTTCTGCGTCAACATTTCAGTGGCTGCATACTATTCGATGTTAAGTCTGTACTGAGCTTCAGTTAAAACAGTTCTGTACTGATGTAAATTTTTCACTCTTATGAAAGCAGCCATGGATAACCCTCTGTCTATATCTCACTTGTGATATTTTCTTCCTAAGATATCCCAGAGTGGCAATTGCCGAGTCTCTTGCATCCTAGTATACTTTTCGAAGTTTCTCAAGAGAGGGATCATACCAATTTGCATACCCTTCACTGTAACATAAGTATGTATACTCGCTGCTGTTGCACTCTTGACAATACCAATTTCTCAAAAATGTAACCCCTTTTTAAAAACACTGGGGGGGATCATTTAATCTTTTTAACATATATTTCATTTTCATATTTGGATATATTTTCAAATGCTTGCTGGTAGTTGTGTTTCTTAACACATTATCTTTGGCTTTAGCTCTTGGCTGAACTCAGTACCTACTTATGGTTATTACTCTGGTCAGCATATTTATCGGAACACATGTATCTATGGCATCAATTCATTTATTTGACAAATATTTATCAAGCAACTAGCATGTGCCAAATACTGAATATCTATGAGGAATGCATCACAAACCAAGAGAGAGCCCCAATCCCTGACCTCAGGGAGCATGAAGGGTGATCAGCGATAAATGTAATAAATCATCAAATAGTTAAAAAATTCCCAATAATGTGATTCTAGGTACTGATGTGATTTGAAGAGGCTAGTGTTGTAGAGAGGGGATTACGGGTACACAGTGGAGAGAGGGAGTTCTCTGCTGGCCTAGTGGTTAAGGATTTGGCGTTGTTACTGTTGTGGCTTGGATTTGATCCCTGGCCCAGGAGGTTCTGCACGTGGACAAACAAAAAGCAGTGGATAGAGTTGTTAAACTCCTCTTTGAGGATGTGACATTGAGCTGAAACATGAATCCTGTGGGAGACTGAGTTACGGAAGGTCTGGGAGATCACAACAGGCAGGAGGAAGGTGGAGCTTTGCGGGCCCTGCTATAAAATATGGATTTCTTGTTGGAATGGAAAGACACTGCAGGCTTTATTGGTCTTTTTTTTAATTTTTTTTTTTTTGTGGTGGCTACCTATAGGCTTCGTGTTGTCAGCGGATATGCCATCACTGCCCACTGGCCATCACAGGATGTCTGGACATTGCTCTGGCTGTGCCTAAGCAACAGCGCTTTAGCAACAGACAAGACAGAACAGAGATTAGACCCATCTGAGCTCGTCTATATGTTCCCGAGGAGTTCTCTGTTTTCAGGAGAACAAATGGTGCATGTAATAGGATGCTAAAATGGAAATGCATTTGCCTTTGTTTCAGCAAACAAAGGAAACAAAGAAATGGATACCAGGTATAACTCCACGGCAGCAAAATTGAACATGAGGTATTAGGTTATTTGTGGAGATTTTGGCCAAGAGGACACCCAACCAGTCATTTCTTTTCTTAAACATTTGACTCTAACTTACCATAAATGAGTATTTACAAAGTTGGAGAAACCAGGAAAGAAAACTCTTCTTGCACAGAAAGTTTCTCCTTTCCTTCGTTCACAAATTGTTGCATAACAGAGGTTATTCAAATATACCACTGAAAATAAGAAAATAAGGGTAAGAAAGAATGACAAAATAAATATTATATTTCAGAGTTCCCATTGTGGTGCAGCAGAAATGAATCTGACTAGGAACTATGAGGTTGTGGGTTCGATCCCTGGCCTTGCTCAGTGGATTAAGGATCCAGTGTTGCCGTGAGCTGTGGTATAGGTTGCAGACGGGGCTCGGATCCCGTGTTGCTATGCCTATGGTGTAGGCCGGAAGCTGTGGCTCTGATTAGACCCCTAGCCTGGGAACTTCCATATGCCATGGATGCAGCCCTAAAAATAAAATAAAATAAATATTATATTTCCACCATGTGAAGATCAGCACTGTTTATACTATAATACATACTATATACATACATATCTTCCCCATATGTATGCAATTTTTAAATTATATGAGATCACACTGCATGTTGTATTTTGCACCTTCTTTCAATCACTGACTTTCCATTTCAATAAATTTTCATTTCATTTAAAGTATACACATTGTTTGAATACCTTCATTTACTTCAAAAACATCTTCTATATCTGATTTATACAAATACTGTCACACTGAAGTCCACATTCTTTCCCACGTGTTAAATTCATGTCAATAGTTCCATCTCTTTTTATGTTACTGACTTGTCAGTGAGAGACGATGTCTGTATAATCTGATAAAATAATTTATTTTGATGGAGTCATTTGAGTGTTGTGTCATGATCCCTCTTTTCTTATGATGGAGGAGAAGACAGCAATTTCCCCTTTCCTTTATCACTTCAAGCCTGCCGAGGGCCAGCCCAGGGTCTATACGGTACGCATTTGTGGACACGGTAAAATGGTATCTGAATTGTGCTTTTGGGAAAACTCCAACTAACTAGCTTGTAACTGCAGAGTGAAAATGGTGGAAGTGGGTGTGATCTGCACTTCTACCAGCAGTGGGTCCATGGGTCGAACTTGTCTCCCTAATAACTTAATAACGTATTAACTTCGGTTAATAGAACCTAAGAAGAGAACAACGAATGTCACGGGACTAAGGAAAGGGTCAGCCGTGAGAGATGTAGCCTTCACACCACAGGAAGTACAGTTGCGTGTTTCCACTAGAACGTCAACTTCAAACATTCACTTACGATATACAACAGAACATTATAGTTAGATAAGATTTTTTGTACTTTATATTTTCTTTCCACTTCAGTGCTGAAAGAGCCAATGGCTGACTAGCTGACAGAAGGGAGGAACTGCCATGGTATGGAAGAGGAAGAGAGCTGGCATTTCACACTGACCTCTTCAGGGCTCCAGCTTGAAGCCAGCCTGACAGGGGCAAGAAGGAAGCTTTGGTGAGTTATGAAATTTGAAGTTTTTTCTTTTTCTCTTGTCTTTTTAGAGCCACACCGATGGCATATGGAGGCTCCCAGGCTAGGGGTCAAATCGGAGCTATAGTTGCTGGCCTTCACCACAGCCACAGCAACATGGGATCTGAGCCTTGTCTGCGCAGCTCATGGCAACGCTAGAGCTTTAACCCACTGAGCAAGGCCAAGGATCAAGCCTGTGTCCTCATGGATGCTAGTCAGATTCATTTCCGCTTAGTCACGATGGGAACTCCTGGAGTTTTCATTATTATAGATTAAATTAAAGGGACCATACAGCCTGTGTGACTTCAATTCTGAGAACTGTTTGTATCTAGTACCGACCAGAATTGCAAATGGACATACTTAAGATTATTCCATTAAGAAGGTTTAAAGGACTGGTGAGAGAAATTAAAAATTGCTTTGCGACCATCCCTTATCACATCCCACTTGCACAAAGCACTGTTTGTTTACAGGCAAATAGTCGCTTCATTCTCATGGAAAAATAATGATAAAAGAGGATGTGTTCCATGAGAACTCTTTTCACTTTATATGCATGTATCCCCTTGTGGTAAATATCTCCTTTGAGAGTGAGCTTCTTAACTGAAACTATTAATTTTTATTGTCATCATGCAGGCTGATATTTATATCGCACTCAGTAGTTTATAAGGCACTTTCATATTCATTACATTTATTGCTACGCTTTTATTAACTGCATCCTCTCCAATATTCCCAAGTTACATCTCCCTTATAATGGAATGCCTCATGGTTTCAATGTAGCTCGTTATGTTGCCTTCCGGTGACATGATGGCAGAGATTGTGTTTCCAAAATTAGAACCGAGTCATTACATATTTTCAGGAACACAAAATGAACCATCAGACACTAGAATGTCTCCCATGTGTATTTGGAAAGAAGCCATTCATGCAATGGATGTTATTTGATCATAACCAAAAGAAAAACATCAGAAAGCTAAAGAACAAGTGCAAAAAAAAAGAAAGAAAGAAAAAGAAAAAGAAACGCCAAAAGGTTCCTTAGATCATAAAACATTTCATTAGGGAAAGATTCAGCTTCTTTGATTCTGTTCAGCACATTGCAACCATCAACCTTAAAATGAAGATAATGAAGAAAGAAGGAAAATCTTTAGCTACCAGAGTTCAACAGAACTACCTAAAATTCATAAAACAGCATTTTTCACTGGACATGTAAAATTATGACAAAGCAAGAATTTTATGAGTAATAAAACAACGTGATAATTATCTCTCTCTTCAAAAAATAAATGACAAACGACAGTCTACTCTTAGCATTAGTGGCAGTTTAAGAGAAAGGACTCCATCCTCTTTCTCAACAAAGATACTGAGTAGAAAACGGAGAGTGAAAAGTCATAGTTTAAGGTTAGCATGTTAGATTTTTCTGAAGAGGGAGTGTAATTTTTTCATTTCAAAGAAAGAAATTCACTTCAGACAAGTGGTCTTCAGCAACTCAATTGGCAGGGGCATAAGGAAGAGCTACTGAAAAATACCAAGTGTTGATTTAAAAACAGTCTGTTTAGAAGCTAATAGATAACAACCAAGGTACTACTATAGGGACTTTTTAAAAAGCCTTGCTATTCAGTATCTGTCAGGAGAGTAGCAGGCGCTTCAACCAACAATGCCCTGTCTGAATGGGTCTGGGTAGAAAGCTATTCCAGAGGATCGGTGCTTACTGAAGCCGGCACAACACATAAGTACTCGGGCTCAATTTAAAACACACACACACACACACTCTGTGATTGGCCAGAAATCCTTGCACTCATATCCCAATACTTTTTTCTCAATAGTCAAAATCATAAAAAGCTCACCCTTTCATTAATTAAGAACTTAGTATTATTTTCCACGTAGGTAATTAACCTACAGATTGCAGTAATACCCTCACAATTCATATTGTTGTTGCATGTATATTGTAACAGCACACTTGATTCCTAATAGGAATCCTTCAGATACAGGAAAGTGTGCATTTAGTACCTATCAGTAAGTACCACTAAACTAGGCACTGAGCAAAAGTTTTAAAAACAATGCCTTGTGCTTTTAGGTCTCTAAAAATCTATACAAAGCTAATAGCTACCAAATACTTTAAAAATTCAGATCACTTTTAAATTTGGCATCTAAGTTTCAAATAATGATTTCATTCTTTCGCAATGAAAGTACTTTTTAATTGGCTTATTTATTTTTTTGGCCACGTGGTTGCTGGATTCCAAAGGCAAACATCCTAAGAGAGGTGCATGGCACTTTGACCACCTAGTCCCGGAAGTCACTTAGTGGCAGTTCTAAGGTCCTTGAGATTCAAGGCAGTCACGAAGACCAACCCAGGTTCAAGGAAAGGAGACAGATCTCATCTCTTTTCCTGGAAATGCAGATTCCAGATACTCATGCAGTGTATTTTTACAAGGACCTTTGACTTGTTTTTGTTTTTCAGCATCTTATTTTTTTCCGTTATGGTTTATTATAGGCTACTGTGCATAAACTCCTCTGCTGTAGAGGAAGTCCCCATTGTATCCATTCTTTATGTAAGTTTGCATCTGCTAACACCAAACTCCCAGCCTATCCTTCCTCTGTCCTGGCAACCACAAGACAGTCCTCTATATCTGTAAGTCTGTTTCTGTTTTGTGGAATTTTGTTTATGTCGTATTTTAGTTTCCTCATATAAGTGATATCATACAGTATTGTCTTTCTCCTGTGGACTTATTTTACTTAGTATGATAATCTCTAAACCCATCCATGAAATAATGCTGCAACGACATTATTTCATTCTTTTTTACAGCTGAGTAGTATTCCATTACATGTATATACCACATCTTCTTTATCCATCTATCTGTGGATGGACGTTTAGGTACAAGGATCTTTAGAGAATACAATATGCCACACATATTTTCTTAATGAACAGAGATTTAATGAAGAGCTAGAAAACAGAGAATATCTTCACAGTTGTTTTCTATTACATGAATGAGAACAGAAACAACATGCTAATTATTTTCTAAATGTGTTTTTAATTTCTCCTTTTTTTTAGAGAAGTATTTTCAGGAGTTCCCTAGTTCCCTAGAAGTTAAAGACTTGGCATCGTTGCTACTGTGGCTTGGGTCACTGCTGTGGCACAGGTTCAATCCGTGGCCTGGGAAGCAATCCAGGGAAAGACTCAGGTGAAAATATAAAAACAAATTAAATGTTTCCCCAAAGATTAGAGCATATATGGACAAGTATAAAGGCAGATAATGTTAAAATAAAATAAAATCATGACCAGGCTTGAAAATCTCCCAAAGAGACAAGCTAAACCTACTTATTTCATGAACATAAACAAAACTTAACTGAGGTCATTTTTTATAAATAGCTCTGATAATCATGAAAAAACTTAATTCATCTTCCTAAAGTTGAAGATAATAACCACTTTTAAATAATTACCTGCACTCTGGGAACCCCTGCTGTAACAACCCGTCAGTACAATTGTCATGCAACGCGCTTTTTTTACTTTATGAGCCGTCTTGTATCATGAGCTTCCTATCAGTTCTAGAATTGAAAGCTCCCAGCTTCCAAACTGTTCCTGTGGACAAAACAAACTTTTTCTAACTACTGTTTAATTTATCTAATGGTTTTAAGTCTGCTATTTATGGATTTTTGACAACAGATAGATAGAGATATATAGAAATCTTCACAGCTAAAACTTACATTTCACGAAGGAAAAAAAATCAGTTTAAAAAAAATTGGTATTCTCTTCTGGCTCTTTTTTATTTTAACTGCAATGTAAAAGCCTTGCTGTATAAATCGAAAGTTAATACTGAGATAACTTTTTAATGCTAATCTAACTTTATAGAACCCCAAATAAATTTTCTTTTCTTAAACTATCTTTTCCATTGGTCTGCTGCCTGACCTTAAACTTATCTGCATCTGAACTCTCTGAACCCTAAGTCTGTGTCTATGAAAATACAAATCACTGTTAAGTATAAAACATCTACTGTGTAATATATTTCTGATCTATCTGTTTCTCTTTCTATAGGTACATATATGTATAGTATACATATATATAGATAGATAGATAGATACCATAAAATGCAACAATATCTAATGATTAAATGATGAGAAAAATCATGCATTTATTTCTCAGAAAACAGTGGGTGTGTGTTATATATTTTCAAGTTTAAAAAAAGGCTATAAAGCAGAATATCTAATATGTTCTCATTTTACGATAGGCAGGTAGAGATTATGTGTAGTTATTTAAATATCTTGATGGATGAATATAAAGGTGTGGAATAAGACACAACAAAATATCAACAGTGGTTTCATCTAAGTGGTTGAATAACATTGGCTTTGACTTTTTTCATATTTGACTTATCTGTGTATACTAATTTATCTTCCTAGTGACGTGTCTCACATAAAAACAAGTTATAAAATTATACAACTCGAACTTTATTTCAAATGCTTTAGGTATCATATTTGTTTTCCTTTGCTCAGTTCTGTGTCCATGATGCTGACAAGCTAGAAGTGCAGCTCACTTAACGTAACTGGATTCTGGAAATGCCTTTTAAAAATGTGTTTCTCTCAAATGTCCACAAATGCCTTTCACGGGTGACAGAGTGGGAAATACAGAAACCTTTTCTTTGCTAAACTGAAAAAGAACTATGGACTCTTTTCTGCCTTGGAAAGTGTTCCCTTCCTGCCCTGACCCAGAAGATATTTATTTGTGTTTCCTGTGTGATATTATCAGTGATCTTTCAGTAGCAGCTACTGCAGTTCAGTCCATCAACTTTAAACTTTACGGAGATTTTGAAAAAACGCATCTCATGCTCACTTGCAGGTGTGTTATCTAACCTCTAAGTTTACTGATTTTGATGTATAGATATGTGTGCTTATGTATCTCAGACAGTTACTTTCCAGTATTTCATTTTGCAAAGAAAACTTCAAGAGGAGTAAAAAATAAATGGCAAGGCCTTCTTCTTTTACCAAGACCATCTTCTAACGTCAAAGGACTTCCCATTAGTATTCCTAACCCCGAGTGGGTTAATCGATGGAAGTTATGTAATGACCCCCTCGCAACGAGCACACCAGAGTCAAAAGTCAAAGCCAAAACAGCAAGGGTCCTTTATTGTAGGCTCGAACCTGGACCCCTGCACACTCATTACCGGTGACGCAAATAGGTCCCGACTGCAGCGAGTACAGGGTTTTTATGGGCACACACAAACAAGTCGGGGGCTTAGGGGAGGTTTTCAAAGGAGAGGGACGCCGATTGGCTGATATTTGAATTGGGACACCGTCTGCTATATGATTGGCCTGGGATCGTGCGATCGATATTCAGCAAGCAAGCAGGTTTACACAAGCAGATGTGGCGGTTAGTGATTGGCTATAATTGGCGCGTGCGGGACTTTTGAAAGTTGCAGACCTGGGGGGGATGGAAAATTTCCTAAATGGTAGCCTGTTATGTCTTGGCTGGTTTTATTGGCCCTTTGTTGCGAAACACTGTCACAACTGATACTTAGCAAGCAAGCGATGTTACAGAAGCGAGAAGGGAGCGTTAAGTTTCAATTGCCTTAGGTTTCCTATCTCAGTTACAGGTCCTGTTCAGCACATTCCCTCAACGTCCCGCCCTCCAACATTCGGAAGTTGTACAGATAAGAAACGGAAGTTGCCCCCCAGATCTGTGATGTATACGTCCATGCTTGATGTCATATTAGGGAACAGAGTTCTAAAGGGCATGAATTTAGTTAAGTAAAATGGAACATCTTTTTCTGTTTCACTGGATTTATGGGGTCTGTGGAAAATCAGCTAGTTACTGTCTCCAAAAGCCGGCGGGTTCTCTTTGCTCACAGTATATAACTTTTTAGAATTTCTTTAAGGATAAGATTACAACTAACCATTAGCGAGTGGAGAACATTTGTTGTGTCAGCATGGAGACGATATACTAAAACCGACACAGGATGAAGAATTTAAATGGAAAAACAGTAGCTTTTAAATGTTCTTATTCTTAGGACTGCTCCATGGGATTAAAATTCATAATGAAAGTCATACTTAATTTGCATTTTGTTTATATCTGTTTGTTTGGCTTGGTCGAACCATAACACAGGCTGCATTCTATCTAAAATGTATCTGCACACTTTCCCTATATGACTAGCGAAAAAGTTACTAACAGAACTCATGGTGTTTAAAATTACTGATACAATATTTAAGTTGTGAAATGGGAGTTCCCGGAATGGTCAGGGTTTCTGGTCAAAAAATACTAATGTAAAGAAGAAAATAAATGCCTCATTTTCTGGGAAACTTTCACTCTGCAGGACTGACTCTCTTTAAATGAAGGATTTCTGACTTAGTGTAGAGGAGGTGCCTGTTCTGACCCTTGACAGCGAGATCCCCCTTCATTGTTTTTTGGCTGGGCTGCATTCACAGCATGTGGAAGGTCCCACAACCAGAGCTGCTGCAGTGACAATGCCAGATCCTTAATTCACTGAGCCACAAGGGAACTCTGAGAACCCCCTTCCTCCTGAGACCACATCTACAGTGCTTCTGCTCTTACTTATCTCTGTTTGTATTTTCTAAGACTCAAATACACCCTAATTTTGTTACAGACAATTGGACCAAAGACAGGATGTAAGATATGACCAATGTCTAAGTTGAACTAAAATTATCTTTTCCTAGTACTTTAAAATGACACTAAATGTGAGTTAAAATCACTAAAATTGAATTAAATAGCTCAAATCTGTGTTTCACACTTTATGAAAGTAGTGTGATCTCTGTGGGTAACCACGGAATCTCTGTACAAAAAATCCAATCTGTGTCGCCAGAATTTTCCAGATTTTGCTTCCCATGGGGGCCCTAAGAAATTTTTTCTTTAAAGACAGATTCCCACATGTATCCTAGATTTATTCAGTTAGTATCTTTGGTAACAGGCCAAGGCTCATTGGCATCATCGCTGAATTCAAAAAGGGTTGAAATAAATAGGTGAGTAAAAACTAAAGGGGATTAGTTTCTAAAATTTACATTGGGAATTTGGTACTTCCAGAATATTGAAAGGCAGCTTTGCTATTTTCATTTATCATTGTATCATCAGCATGTCTCCATTTCATTTAGTAGTACATACTTTGAGATAAATATGTAAATATTTAAAGAAAACTCATTGAAGCAAGCATGTAAAATATGTCTTTCATGGGTTAGATTAGACTTCTAAGTATTTTACAAAGTTTCCCTTATGAAGCTAGTATTTTATTAAAATAAAATTTATTTAAAAGTAATTTAGGAAACTTTTATTTTTAGGAATATGGTGAAGAAAGCCATAGTGGATCCTAACAACTAAACATACAAGATAAAATTTAAAAAAAATTTTTTTTCAAATATAGGTCTGAACTGAATCAGACCCCCAAGCAGCACTTGTGGCAGATACTGGAATTATCCAATAGAAAATATGGAAATTATCCAATAGAAAATAGATTTAAACATTTATAAGGGATAAAGAAGGGGATAAAAACAGAATAAATGATAAATTACTATCTTAAGTCAGCAGGTATAATTGATAAATAAACAAATATAACTTCTCAAAATAAATTACACATGCATGCAAATACCCTAAGTTAGAAATTCAGTGGAGGTACTAAATAGCATATGAAGCAAACCAGAAGAAAGACTAGATGTACTAAACTCAAGAAATGAATCAAAGTCCATTATTAGGAAGAAAGACAAAACAAAAAGAGAATACTTCAGTGATGTGGATGACAAACAATAAGATTAAATATATATCTTATTGGAGATCTAGAAAACAGAAACTAGAGATAATAAGCGAAGGACTGAAGAAAAGGTTGAGATACAGGATGATGCTTTTTCAGTAAGATAAAAGACAAGATTTCAAGATGTGTATCTAAATATGTCAAAATCAAGCAGCTGAACACCAAAGACAAAAAGAGGATCTTAAAAGTAATCAGAGAAAAGAATAAGTCACCTGGCAAAAACTGATGATAAAACTGATAGCTGGCATACCAACAGTAGCAACAGAAGCCAAAAAGAGTATTTTTTGACAGTAAATAGATCTCAACTTAGAATTCTAAGTGTAATAGATTTATCTTCCATGAGTAAAAGCAAAGTTATTTTCAAGCAAATTCTAAAAAAGTATACTAGTCCTTCCTTGAAAAATTCTAAAACATTTGCTTTCAGAAAAGGGAAGGTCTGAGGCATAATAAAGAATTTTGAGCCAAGGAAAAGTTAAACATGGACGTAATCATAAACAAACGTTCACTTTGTGAAGCAATAACAACGACGTCATTTCTGTGTGTGTGTCTGCGTGTGTTTGACTGCCTGTGTACCATCCAGAGAACAGCATCATTTAAAATTTCAGGCTAACCTCACTCACTTATGAGCATGAATACCAAATTTTAAAATTACTTTAATAAATAAAACCTGAGAATTTATTTAAAAAGACAATGCGTCTTGACCAAGTTGAGTGAATTTTAGGAAGAGGTTGATTCAACATTAGAAAACAAATTAATAAAATATATCATCTTAATGCAGGAAAAAAACAGATATTTTTAAATATCTACTAATGATTTAAAACAAAACAAAAAACTCCTAATAATTTAGGAATAGAAATAAACTTTTATCCCTGACAATGGTACATAAATAAAAACTATCCTGCAACTACATCTGATTTAATGGTGAAATATTAAGTATATTTCCATATAATCAGGTACAGAAATGACTGTCTGCTCTTATTACATCTGTTTAACACGGTTCATGAACTCCCAGTAGGACAATAACAAGGAAAAGGAATTAATATTTGAAGGTATGAAAAGGAAGGGGTGATTATTATGACTATCCATATCAACACTGTAAAATAGAAGTATAACGGAAGCCACATATTAATTTAAAGCTTTGTTGTAGTCACATTTTAAAAATATATGCAAGCTAATATATTACTATATTTATGCAGAAATAGATAGAAATAAATCAGAAACAGTTCAGAAATACATCCATACTTATATGTTAGAGGCACTTTAGGCAGAAAGGGGGGATATTCAATAAAGAATACTGAAAAATTAGTATCTATATAGAAAAATGAAGTTACAATTTTTACCTTACATCATAAACAAAAATCAATTCCATAGTTATTAACAGCTTAACATTTATAAGATTTTCAAAATGTAAAACACAACATAAGAAAATCTTTATGATCATATGCTAAGACAGCACATTTTGAAAGCACCAAACTTAAGGAAAGGTAATTCCACTACAGCAAATGCGCATCGAAAGATACTATGAAGAAAGAGAATAATCCACAAGCTAACAGATAATATTTACTTAAATATAATGGAAAAAAAACCCAAAATATTAAAAAGGATTTATACGGATCAGAAAGAAAAAGCAAATCATTGGTTTAGGAAAGAACAAACAACTTACAGGCATCTCACAGGAGAAAAATGAAAAAGCAAAAATATATATATTCAACTTTTTTAGTAATCAGAAATGTATATTAAAATCACAAAAATATAAATTTTCATGTTCACCTTATTAGCAAGCTCTACTCACAGTCTCTTCTTCAGAAATATCTTGCTAACTTTGATCATTTGTTCAGCTTACTCAATTACACAAAATCCTCTACTGAAATTTTTACTGGAGTAATGGATCAAGTTGGGGAGAACTAAATTTTTTATGATAGGCTTTACACACAATGATATGGTAGGTCTATCTTTAATTAGATATTTTTAAATGAATTTCAACTGAGTATTAAAATTTCCTTTAAAAAGACTTGCATTAAAAAATTATTTCAGGTTACTTTAAAATATTTATGTCCATTGTAAATGGCACCTTTCTAATTATTCATTTCTCTGTTTTATTATAGGAGACTGTATTTTGACTCTCCCTCTCTCAGACTTACAAATATGGCAGCAGCTCCACGGGGGATAGCTCAACAGTCCCCAAAGGTCTGCCTCTCCATTTGCTTGTGCAAATGTGGAGTCATCTCTCAGCACCCTCAGGCGTCTTCCGTAGATCTCTTTAGCTTCAACATTTTATGAGTCTTAAGTCAAGAAACGCGTGTCCGTGTTGTGATGGAAGTGCATGGCTTGCGTTCACTGGGAGCCCCTCCTTGGTCTACATGGCATCTCAACTGCTGTCCTCCTCTGCCATTACTCAGACCCACATGGTGACTGGGGCCACTAACTTCCACGAGCTTCCACCCAGCAGACCTGGGATACTCTCGCATTCGTGAGAAGCTGCTCACCGGCCAGTTTCCATGATTCCTGCCTCCTGGTTGCTGATGCTTCTTCTCTCTCTGGACTGAAGCTGTCTTTACTTGAGGGTTCTAGCAAAGCTCTTTGGACCTTGGTTTGCCTCTCGCCTCTCCCAACCCCTCACTGCACTGAGATTTCCTCCTAGGAGCTAAAGGGAATTCCAGAAGGTGGAGGAAGGGGCTAACCCCAGAGCCTCACATCAGGACCACATGCCCCCTGGCAGGACAGCCCACCCTTTCTTGTAGTCTCTCACACATCCTGGTGTCCCCTGTCCCATTCTGCCTTCTTTGTTCCCCACTCCCATCCCAGTCTGTCAAACAGAGCGCAAGGGCTTTCCCACAGGGTTTCTTGGCTCCTTGCAGATAAGGAGATATCTGAGCACCTGCTGCAAATGCTCCTAAGACTTGCCTTCAGTTACAACGATTTGGAAACAACCTGTATCAGTCTGGAGTTTTCCCAGCTGATGCACTGCCTCGGTTCACCCCGTGGCCTTTTTCTCTGGTTGAGCTTTGCTGCTTCAGAAGTGACTTCAGAGGGGTTTTATTGCCCAACAGGAGGGGAACCGTTCTCACTGGCCTTATTTCTTGGCATCCATTGAAATGTAAATAGCGTGACACTGAAGTTTCTCAAACTGAGAGGCACAGACCACAAATGCGCATTGAGATGCTAAGGGGTATCCTGAAAAGAAATCCTCAAGGTAAATTAGATTGGGAAACATCACATATTCTTGGAGAATTATCATGCATATTAGCACATTTATTTTATTTTATTGTCTTTTTGCCTTTATCTAGAGCCGCACCCATGGCATGTGGAGGTTCCCAGGCTAGGGGTCTAACAGGAGCTATAGCCGCCGGCCTACACCACAGCCACAGCAACGCGGGATCCGAGCCGCGTCTGCAACCTTCACCACAGCTCATGGCAACGCCGGATCCTTAACCCACTGAGCAAGGCCAGGAATCGAACCCGCAACCTCGTGGTTCTTAGTCGGATTCATTAACCACTGAGCCACGACTGGAACTCCCATATTAGCACATTTAAAGAGTCAGTGAACTCCTCATTATGTTTAGTCAAAACTTTCCAAACATTTTGAATCACAACCCTTCTTTTATGATTAATATTTATTAATAATTTGTGGCACACTAGCAGTTTATCTCAGTTTGAAAGACACGGGAACATTTCTTTCTCATAGTCCTTTTCTTAATCCCCTACTTTGACAATCAAAAGAAGGCTTATTTTGTTGCTGTTGTTTAGTTACTGTCCCCTAGTTCAGCATCAGTCAGTAATATTACGGATCAGTTTTACGAGTGACACTCGAACTGCAAACGCGTAGCTGGATCTCTGCAACACTCCTGAAAGCTCCCAACTCATTGAACGCTGCTCCCTGTCCCTTTCTGTCACGTCATGCCCTCTGAAGCTGGCCTGGGAAGACTGCTCTCAGCCTTCCACCCCTTTCTCACTCCCTGGACATTCTTGTGGCTCTCGGCTTGTTTCTAAGGGTCTATACTGGCATTGTCACCATTGTACAGAAGAAGCTTTGGCTGCAATGGACAGATAGTGAAGTAGGGGGTGAAGTTTGCCTTCGGCGCTTTTTACGTAGAGCCTGGGAGGCACAAAGTACTGTCCAGGGAGTCCACAACCTCTGATGGGTTCTAGTCCAAACCCCTTATCTGATTTAGAGATAAACGGAGCTCAGTGAGGTCTGGCACGCTGCTCAGGGCTGCACTGGATGTCCTTAGCAGGAATGGTTAGTACCCCGAAATTTAGGTCAATCGACTCTTAGTCTTATGACAAGAACATTTTGGCAAATGCAATGAAAAAATACCTACGAACAGAGATGCAATGTGCATATTGTTCTTTCCTCCTGTTTGTGTCTAAACACACGCCTCACACCGTAGGCTCAGACAAATCTTGGATATAGCACCTGTTTTAGATGGATGTACCTACCCTGACATGAATTCTGAAGCTGCCATTTGTAAATAAATTTGGGGAACATGTGAATGCAGATATTGCTGTAGGTTGGGATGATGACACGTCCTCCCCCTGGATTCTAATGAATTCATAATTTATAGATAAGTAAGATCTCAGCAGATGCTTTGTTAATCTGGAGCAGGTATACCATTATTGAAAAATTTATGGCCTCATAAATTGCGGGAGATTTTAGCTTAGACCTGGGGTCCAGCTTCTTACTGCCACCTCAGGGCTGTGCTCGAGTCCTGCTAGTCTGCAGGGCTGAGCTCAGCCTGCTCACCCGGGCATCTGAGAGGAGCACAGGGTGTGAGGACTGATGGAAGGCTGTTTCACAGGGAGAGGAGGCCTGCTCAACTGTCCTTCCTGTAGGGGACCCAGAAGCAAATAGAGAAGCCTAGCTTGAGACTCCAGTGAGCACTCAGAGGTCAGAGGCATTGAACCCACTAAGCACTCACCATACCATTGTTAAAACACTAAAATCTTCCCAGAGTGGTTTAAACATCCTTTCCCTCCCAGATTCCCGCTGATGCAGAAACTAAAGAGGTACTGCCAGGCGGGGCAGGGACTTCCGCAAGCTCTGTCATCCACCTTCTTCCGGATGCAGTGGGCTGCAGGAAGCCGCTCCTCTTCCTCTACCCCTGCCTCAACCTTCCGAGGAGGGTATCCTGCCAACCCACTGGTCGGGGATCCAAGGATGCCCAAGAGGACATGTTTGCCTCTCCACACCTTGCTTTTTCCACCTACAGCACCTGAGTCTGTCCTGACTATGGGTGTTGGGGATATTGCAACCCTGCTCTTGGCGGGTTTCAGCTAAGCCCACGGAGAGCAGCTCAGCTTGTTCTTCTGACCCACCTGCTCGCTTCCTCTCCAAGGCCATGGAGAGCTCCAGGGGACATTGTGGGGGTGGGGGCAGCAGGCCAGCCCTGACCTGTGCGTCTGCCCTCACTGCGGCAGAGTGGACACAGACCTCAGCGGGGCAGGTTGTGCCTCTGGCAGCAGGCATATGGCTGAGACCTACATGGCAGAGGAGGCCCTGACTGGCCACTGGGGCCACCAGCTCTTGCCACACTTACCCATTTATGTAGATAGGAGTCCCTGCAGGACTTAAACTATCAAGAGCCAAAGAAACATAAAGAACCTAGGCAGCATAGGTTGTTAATATTTTGAATATTTCTGCCAACGTTTGGCAGATGCTTGCCTGTCCGAGGAGATAGACTTCCATCTTTTTCATTTATTTTATTGAGGTATAGTTGACATATTACCTTATATTATTCTTAAGTGTACAACAGAACGATTTTATATTTGTATACGTTGTGAAATGATCACCACTATAATTCTAGTTAACAGCCATCACCACACATAGTTCTAGCTTTTTTTCCTTGTCTTTACTTGTGATGAATATTTTTAAGGAAACCTCTCCTGGGAGATCCCTTTGGGGCTCAGCAGTAACTAACCCAACTAGTATCCATATAGATGTGGGTTCGAACCCTGGCTTCGCTCAGTGGGTTAAGGATCCGGTGTTGCTGTGAGCTGTGGTCTAGGTGACAGATGCAGCTCAGATCCCATGTTGCTGTTGCTGTGGCTGTGGCACAGACCTACAGCTGCAGATTCGATTGGACCTCTAGCCTGGAAACTTCCATATGCCGCAAGTAGGGAGGGAGACCCTAAAAAGCAATTAAAAAAGAAAGAAAGTAAGATGAAAGAAGGAAAGAAAGAGAGGGAGGGAGGGAGGAAGGATACCTCTCTTAGTAGCTTTCAGATCTGCAACATAGCGCTATTAACTGCAGTCATTGTACTGTACATCACATCCTTGGGACTTGTTTTATAACTGAAAGCTTGTACCTTTTGATGACCTTCATCTATTTGACCCAAACCCCACCCCCCACTTTTGCCAACCACCAAATCTGTCCTCTACATCTATGAGTACAACATTTTGTTTAACTTATTCTTAGGATTTCACATACAAATGAGATGGGAACAAAAACATTTTTATATAGGTCCATCTATGTTGTCACATATGGTAAGATTTCCTTCTTTTTATAGCTGAATAATAATCCATTGTGTGTGTGTGTGTGTGTGTGTGTGTATTTAAACATATATAAAACATATTTTCTTTATCCACCCATTCATGTATGAATATGTAGTTTACTTGGCTATTGTAAGCAATGCAACAATGAACACTGGGGTGCATATATCTTTATGAATTAGTGTTTTTATTGTATTTGGATAAACACCCCAAGGTGAAATTGCTGGATAATATGGTAGCTCTACTTTTAATTTTTGGAGGGACTTTCATACAACTTTTCATAGTGACTGCACCCATTTACATTCTTACTAACAGTGCAGTTTCCTTTTCTCCATACCTTCTCCAATACTTGTTATTTCTTGTCTTATCAATGATGGCCATGCTGGCAGGTGTGCAGTGGTATTTCACTGCAGTTTTGATTTGCATTTCTTCTGATGATTAGGGATGTTAAGAACTTTTTCATGTACCTGTTGGCCGTCTGTATGCCTTCTTTGGAAAAATGTTTATTTAGATCCTCTGTCCATTTTTTAACTGGATTGTTTGTTTTTTTGTTATTGAGTTACATGAAAAATTTCCTACACGTTGGATACTAGCCTCTTATCAGACATGTGACTTGTAACTATTTTCTCTCATTCAGTAGGCTGCCTTTTCATTTTGTTCATGGTTTCGCTTGCTGTGCAGAACCTTTTTAGTTTTTAGTTTTAGATTCTGTAAAGAAAACAAAAACTAACTGTCCTTATTTACAACTGGCTACACTGAAAATAGCTCTTTTTTTACTGGAAAGAAGAGTGAAATGCTTAATTATTTCCCTTTATCTGCTTTCCTGAGTAATGAGTTGTTGCCTTAACAGCCTGCACTAGTGAGCATTATTAGTGTTCAAATTGTCTCAACTTCAGCCATTTGGAGTTAGAAATTCTGTTTTCTTCCTTTGTTCTTTGATGTGATCCCATTAATCATTCTCTCCTTTTTTGTTTCTGAAAGAATGTGATGTCCAGGCTGCTCCTGTATTTTCCTCAGATAAGACATCAGACATTCCTTCAAACACTTCTAGTTCCCTCTAATGGAAAATGTCACCTAGAGACCATGATTTCAGTGCCAGACAGGTTTGTTGTCTCTGCTTTTATGCCTTTTCAGTTCAAATTTCAACAGCAGAATTCATAAGTTCACGCTACGTGTGTCCAATTCTGAGATTTTACTTACTTTGATTTTATCTATTTTCTGTCACCTTGCTAATCATGGTTTCTACCATTACCAAGTTGCATTTTTTTTATCATAAAAGAATTATTTCAAGAATAGTGATGCTAATGTTATTACAAAATGGAGACTGCTAAATGAATTTTATGATTTATAGGCATTGCATCCACTTAACCCCTAAATATGTCAGTGTATATTAGATGGGAACAAAAACATTTTTATGTAGCCACAATTTAATGATCAAAATTTTAAGTAGGTCTTTATCTGGTTTTGAGTTCACATTAAAATTTCAGTAATATTTTTTAGCTATTTTTCATAATAGATGCATATAAAATTGATATGCATCTATCTTGATAAAATTAAATATTCATTCTTGGGAAAAGTTAACAAATTAGGAATAGAAAGAATTTATTCTGCCTCATAAATGTCATACACACACACGCACACACAAAATCCTATAGATAACATTATACTTAATGGTGAATCATTAACTAATTTTCTTTAAAGATTCTCTGGCAAAAGTATCAAATGACAGATTCACAAGGCTCTTTGTTATAGAATTTTTGTTGTTACAGCAAACGACAGAAGTAAAAATAAAAAACCACAATTGCTTATAAAAAGCAGGCTGATGAAGTAAACAGCATCAGTCATGGTGGGGTGTTCTGCAGATGAAAGATAATAAAAGAGATCTCAATTTGATGTCCAATATCTGGTTATTCTCTTGTCCTCTCAAATCATTAAAAAAAATTGTCCAGATGTCATCACTGTTACCTGCCGGTATTAGCTCAACTGGAAGGTGAAAGTTGGAATTTCTGGTTATTGCCAGTATATCTTTGGATAAATTCCTGAGATTGTTGTCAAAAGGCAAAACACTCACAAATAGAAAATGCAGTCCATCATACTAGATATAATATGTATTTTCAGTGGCAATCATGATCACAGCTAACACTTTCCTGAAGTTGGCAAAGAACCCTTCTCTATAGTATCTAATCTGTGCATGTTTGACAGATGACCTGAGTTTTTCCAACGTGACTTCTGTGTACCTACGACCATGATTAAAATGACGTGCTCTGGCACTGTTATGAACTGAATGTTTGTATCCTGCTCTGGCCCCACAGTCACTTACTGAAACCCTAAACCCCAGCATGGCTGTATTTTAAAGAGAGATATCGAAAGAAGTAATTAAGGTTTAATGAGGCTGTGAGAGTGGGGCCTGATTTAATAGAACCTGTGTCCTTATGAGAAGAGGTACCAAAGAGCTCGCTTTCTGTACCTGCATGTACAGAGGGAAAACCATGAGAAATACAATTAAAAGGCAGCCGTATGCAAAGCAGAAAGAGAGCTCTCATCAGAAACCAACTACGTGTCACCTTGATTTCAGACTTCCAGCTTCCAAAACTGTGAGAAAATAAACTTCTCTTGTTTATGAAAAATAAAAGGCAAATGCATATGCAATTTTAATAGATTTATCTATTATTATACTTATCTTTTTGATTATTTAATTAATATTTATCTCTTCCCTAAACTTTAAGATTTGGCTGGATACAGGTTATTTATTTTTTCCTCAACACCCTCTTACCAGTATATGACACAAAGTTCGCACTGAGTAAATATTTGCTATGCAATACTAAGGAGAGAGGTTTTTTGTTAAGATAGAAGGTATAACAAAAATAATTGTTATATTTTTGTATCTAGTTCATCTCAAATAATTTTCGTGTTTTCAATAAAGTCAAAGATTTATGTTTTGCATTTCAGTCTCTGGTTAATTTTGATTTAAAGTCTGTAAAAGTTGCATGGTAAAGGATGAGTTCTTTTTTTTTTTTAAACTAGTGCCTATTTGTTGTAGTATTATTCATTGAAAGATTTTCCTTTCCTCATTTAATTGCCTTGGCATTTTTGGAATTTCTGGGAGAAAACACAAGAAAATTTTAACGAATTTGGGTAGGACAAATATATTTGCTCTTCAAAAGACATTGTCACAGAAATAAAAATGTACGCCTCAGACTGGGAGAAAATATTTGCAAAACACATATCTGAGGGAGGATTTGTATCTAGAGTAGATAAAGAAGTCTTAAAATTTAGTAACAGGAAGACAATTTGTTACAGGTGTAACAATACGGCTGAAGAGATTCCCCACTCCTCTGTGTACACACTCCCCTCGTATTCCCCTCCAAGTGCAGGCAGAACCTTGGAATGTGGTGATTTCACTCTCATAATTAGTAACTAATCAGTTGACTTTGAGTTACTCCGAAAGGGAGATTGTCCTGAGGGACCTAAACTGTAGGCAGGAGGTCTGCTGACCGAGAAGAAAACAAACCACCATGTTATGAATGGCCATGGAGGGGCCACAGAGCTAAGTTTTGAGGGTAGACGTAGACTCAGGGCAATCTCTGGCCAACAGCCCCATGAGAACCTGAGGGTGTTAGTCCTACAACCATAATGAACTGAATTCTGCCAACTACCTGAATGGGCTTGGAACAGGCACTGAGCTCTAGATGGTTCCACAGCACTGAAGACACCTTGACTTCAGTCCTATGCATCTGTAAAGAGCAGAGGACTTGGCTAAACCACACAGACTCTTGAACTCTGAAAACTATGAGGTAATAAACTGGTGTCATTCACTCAAAGTGTGGCTACATGTTATACACAAGGAAACACTATTATACACCCTAATGTTTAAAAATGTGAAAACCTACTTTTGAAGGTGAGATGGACTTAATGATTCATTTTCATAGAGTAAGGAAAAGGGAAAACAGTAGTTCTGAGCTTAAGTGATCAAGGCTTATACTCAGTAATAACTCGTGTTGGTATTATCCAGCTCTGATAGAACATGATTAGAAGGGCATTTTAATGGTATTTGTCACTAAAGCCTATCGCCCCAGTCTAGTCATGAAGAAAATACCAGACAAAACCAAAATTACTGGACATTTTATAAAATAGCTGGTGAATATTCTTTGAGACCATCCAGGTCATGAAAGAAAAGAGTGAGAAACTACTACAGACCAGCAGAAACTAAGAATACACGGTGTTAAGTAAATACAGTGTGATATCCTGGATTTAATACTGAAACAGAAAAAGGACATTAGTGGGAAACCTGACAAAATTCAAAAGAAGTCTGTAATTATTAGCAATGCATCAATTTTTTTTAGTTTTAATAAGTAATGTAATTGATAATGTTAGTTGAAACTTTAGTGAGGGCTCTGTGGGAATTCTCTGTATTATACTTGAAATTTTTCTATAAATCTAAAATTGTTTCAAAATAAAAATGTTTAATCAAAAAGGCAAATTACGAATATCTTGAAGATTATTCACTGTGGCACTGAAGAAATTTTCTGTAGTGCACTGAGTTTTAAACAAGGTTATATTTCTACTTTGTGACTTCTGTTTACAGGAGCCATTCTTATGTCATTTGGAGGTACATTTTATTTGCCATAGTGTTTTCACTGGAATTATATTTTTTTGAGGAAAAAAATCCATAAAGTTAGGAATAATAAAGAAAAAATGTGTAAAGACTTGAATAAACATTTCATAGAAGAACATTTATGGATGGCATTATTGCACATGAAAATCTCCTTAATCTTTAGGGAAATGCAAATAAAAATATTGAGATTATCATTAAAGAGCCACTAAATAGCTAAAATTAAAAGACTGACCATACCAGGTGTTGTCAAAGATTCAGATCACATATTACTGGAGAAAAGGAAAATGATACAGTCACTGACAGTTTCATAAAGTTAATCATATATCTCTTATACAATTCAACAATTTGATTCTGAATTTTTACCCAGGAGAATTGAAACATAAGTCTGTACAAAGATTTGTACAAGAATGTACATAGTACCTTTATTCATAACAGCTAAAAATAGAAACAGCTCAAATATCCTTATACAAGCGATTGGATCAACAAATATTGGTGTATCAATGGAATAATGGAACACAGTGATTAGTACACAGTGGAGTAAGTACTAGACAGTAAAAAAAGAACTTGAGGTAAGCAACAATAAATGAAATCCGACAACTATGTTGAATGAAAGAACCCAGGCTAAAAATAGTACTTATTGTATGATTTCATTGATATAACTCCCTAGAAAATGCAAGTTGAATCTATAGGGACAGATAGTGGACCAGTGCTTCCCTGCCTATGGGTCAGGGAGGGGTAATGAATTGGATTGGGAGAGGACAAAACTTTTGAAGAAGTTGGAGGTGTTTCTCTTAAAGCTTTAATGGTTTCACACGTGTACATATGGCAAAAACTCACCAAACTGTCCACTTAAATATGCGCCATTTATTGCATATTGATATATATGTGAATAAAATTGTAAAAAAGAAAAAATGTCATAAAAATAAAGTCATGACAGTACCAGCCTTTCTGAACCTCCCACCCCTTCCCAAATGCTTGATACTCCTGTTACAGATAACTAGTTCTTTGGAGGTGGCTGGTGCTACAGTGAAAAATGAGGCACAAATAACAGCAATTTTGCCAGATTCATGTAAGCTACTACTTTATAGTCAAACTCTAAGAAAAATCAGTAAAATTTATGTGTGTGCATTTTTTAAACTAAAAAGTCCTTAAACTGTAGGATTTTGTGGCAAGATGTCTGTTCCAGCTTTACAGTATTCTCTCTGGTCATAAGTGAAACTCCCCACTAAACTGTCAACTGCTAATAGGTTTCTCCAGACACTGGTATTATTAGCAAATTAACACTTAAGGAGGCGGGGTGGGAGGGTTAATGGCGAGGGAGGGACTCTTCTCTCTTATCCTTTTTATGATGCATATTTGAAAAGAAGATTTCAGTCTTCTGATATGTTACTCTAACATCTTCCCCTCCTACTCAACAGCATCAAAGTTATTAATAAAATGTTCAAGATTAAGGAAATGCGTGCTGCAGTTGAAATTCACTGTTATATCTGAACAGAAGAAAGGGCAGAAAATGGCAGGATAGCTCTGAAGGAAAAGAAATGAGTAGGTTCGAAAAATGTAGATGATCTAAAAAGCAGAAATAGAAAGAAAATAAACACAAACAAATCATGCACAAACTGGTAGAAAATACTTTAAATGTTTGAATTTAAAAAGCAAACTATGATTTCTTCTACTGGATTAACCAGAATATAAGCAAAAGGAAAGAGAAATTTGGTCAAGTGAATGTTAGGAATGGTGATGGGAGTTTGGGGAGAAGGGAGTTAAGATACTGCTATATTCCAGGTGTGCTGTTTTCCAGGTGTCTTTCACACATTAGTTTTTTCTTTTTTAATCTCAACAATCCACCCAGACAAATATGGTGACTATTTTACAGGTATAGAATTGATACACAGATAAATTTAAATTGCCCAATTTCAAAGAATTGTTATAAATTCTATGGTTGATGGACAGTTGAGTTATTTACACTCTTTTTGTTACCATAACTTGGGTTGCTATGAACACAGGAACATGTATACCCAATCTTTTAAGTATATACAATAGAAGTGGAATTGATGATAAGGTAAATGAATACCCTGTTAGCGGATGTTGCCAAAAGTAACCCAAAGGAGTTACAGGACTTACATCTCACCATCAGTGTATGACGATTTCAGTTGATGCACAACCTTGTCAGTGCTTGGTATCGTCTATCATTTCCTATTTAACGATTCTGTCCTTTTAAAATTGTTATCTCACATGTTTCTCATTTGTTTGTTTGTTTATTTTTTTGTTGGGTTGGCTACCTTTCTTTTATTGTGCGAAAGTTGTCTTGATAACTTCTGGGCACAAGTTCTTTGTTAAATACATGTGTCATTGACATCTTCTCACAGTTGTGTCTCACCATTGTACTCTTCTAAGGCTGTCTTCCGATCAATACTCTTTCAATTTTAGTATAGGCTAAATTATCTTTGTTTTTTCCTTTTATCCTAAGGGGCGTTATGTCCTGTTTATGGACATTTTGCTTATCCCACACTCACATAAACATGCTATCATTCTAGAAAAATATTTTAGAAGTTTTAATGCTTTATTTATTCATATATTAGACATGCAATCATTCTGGAACTGATTTCGGTGTATACTGTGAGACGGGGATTAAGGTTCTTTTTACCCATCTGGCTGTATAAGTGTTCCAGAAAAGCTTACTGTGAAGCTGTGCCTTCCAAACTTTACCCTGGTTCCATCTTTGTCGAAATTCAAGACTATAAGCTTTTTCTGACTTTCCTGCTGCATTGTATTGGTCTGTTTACCTATCACTGCATCAGTAAAATACTGTCTTGGCCATTGCCTTGGTATCTGATACAGATGTTGTGTTCTTTATCAAGATAACAGCTTTGTTTCTCTTCTTCAAGTTATTGGTGCTTTGCATTTCATACAAATGGGTGAATCTTCAGGAAAGAATTCTCATGATTGTTAAACTTATGTAAATTATGAAAACAGTTCTTATTACAGCTCTCTAGAACTTATGTATTTATTTATTCATTCATTCATTCAACTCAGAAGTTGTTCTGGCCTGGCTCGGTGAAGCTCCGCCTTGCATATAGAGAATGATATTTAGCCAAAGACTCACTCAGGCTGTACAGATTTCTAGATATCTCCCTCAGCACAATTCTTTCCTTTTTGATATTTGCCATAAAACTTCTAGACTCCCGGTGTCCTCAAACTCTAATGTCCATCCTTTCACATCTGATAAGTGTGCCAGGTTCTGTTTGGGGCCCCTCTGCTACATTTTGGAAATTGTTTCTTGGCACAAAGGCTGAGTGATGTTTCCTTTTTCTGTGGGATCACAGTCGGAGTGGCCTCTGCATGAAAATCATTGTTTCTGTATTTTCTCAGTTTCTAAATGTTAATGATGGAAGTCTGATTCTTGATTATCTTACTATCTTTTGACCAAAAGTAGAACTCTAAATTTATTTATTTGGGACACACACATCCTATATATGTTTATTATCTGTTGGCTAATATGATATAGCTTAAAACTACTACTTCATGTTCTTAGAAAGAAGCTAAGAGCCAATAGAAAACCATATACTTTTGCAGGTTTAGTAAATTTGTTTCAGAGCATAGTGAGTTAAACATGTAAACGGCAGAAGTGTGATGTTTACTTATTCTAAGCACTAATATGAATAAAGTCCTTCTTGGTGATTGTACACCAGATAACAACTTCTGTATCAATTCTTAGTTGCTCTTTAGGTAAAAGAATGGGTTTCTTATCCAAAACATTTTCCAGATAAACCTGTATCTTTCACTGTAAGACTATCAAACAGGCTATACTGCATTATAACTATAAAGCTAAAAAGTACCCATACTAGAAATAAAACCCAAGAGTTTAATAGAAACACAACACAATTCTAAAATATGTATGTTCTATTTAAATAATCAGTTTATCTAAATTGGAATTTCACTAGAATGTTGACATTATCTCTGGTTTCCTTGTAGGTACTCAGTGAAAGTTTCCATTTACAAATTAAAAAGGCGAGTAATATTTGAGCTATTGGCTCATGGTCACTGCAGTCAGTTAGCTTTTTGCAAATGTCCATAAATTCAAAGATTCTATATTAAATTAAAAAATCTTTTTTATTCAATTGTACTACTTTTTTCAATAAATGTAATAATTTCCTACAGAGAATACACTGGATTGAATATTTCTATCAAAGGTTTTCCTTATGACAAAGATCTCTTTAATTGTATAGGCTCTAGTTAGTTTCACATGTAAATACTGATTTAAAAGCTATTATTTCAAAATATAGGTATGTGGTAAGAGCATACATGCTGAAACAAATCAAGAGATCTCTACGTTGATGTTTTCTTCCAAGCAGAATGGACATTTAACCACACTGCAGCCTACTTTAGGAAAAACTACACTTAGCTAAAGAATTACAGTTCTTCAATCAGTTCCCAAAATATATATTGTGCTTATAAGTGGCAAGAACATTGTGCTATTTTGAAGGGATCACAAAACAGAGCATATATTTCTCATCCTTTTTGTCCAGAATAAATATGAAGGCTTCTTCCTGATCATTGAAACTTTGCTATTTCACTCTGACTTTATTCTCCAATTGACAGCATGTGTAAATATGATATTAGGAAGATTATAATAAGCATTTAATTGGGCCACTATCAAAGCATTAACATATTCAAGCAATGTGAATAGACATGTTTTTATCATCTTTTACATTCCCGTGATCATCTGGGAAATTTTACTTGTCATTATTAGATAACTAATTGTAGAGAAAATGATCATCAAGAGACTGTTACATTTTTAAAAAAGGAAGATTTGACTGAATGACATGACTCACATGAAGACATTATTCAATGCGTGCCATATTTTCATAGTCTCTTTCTACATTTACATTATGCATGGCTATAAAAAATTAAATCTGATTCTGATACATACATACTATATACTATAGTTATATACATATACATATGCTATAGTTGTGATACATATGCATATCTTTATCCGTATACGGACATCAGTAGCAGTGGAGGTAGCTTGTGCAATATTGCCGTTTAACATAGAGGCTTATAGCTCAAAAGCTGCACTGTGCAAACATTAATACAGCCTGCCACTTGCCAAGGGAAATACTTTTGTGAGGTTCATTAATTTAATTGGTCCCTGTCACCTAGTTAAAAAGGAAAGAGAAGAACATTTTCTGACAAAACCAAAGATGGTTAAAAGTTCTATTAGACTGTGCAGCACTTGAGAAATTTTCAAGTTAAGAAGGAAATGAATTGAGGAAATTGAGTTTGGCACTTTGTACCACCTGACCCTCCCCCGCACCCATCTAGTATATGGTGAATCATAAAATTTCTAGCTGGAGCAGAGATGGAACTCTTAAATATCAAGAGCTTCCACTAATTAATCTCTTCCTTTTAGCTGCATGAAAATGTGTTTTTTCTCTTGAGGTACAACTGTGATTCCTCTCAATTCCACTGTGAGGCCCCTGGAACACGTCTCCCTGCTCCTAGCCTGGGAATTGCATGGACAACTCCCTCTGCCTCCCACTGCTGGTCTTTCCAACATTCAAGTGTTTCTTCTTCACTCACTCCCTGTCCTTGGTTGCACATTACATCTCTCAACACCTGACATGGAAGAGACAAGGAGATCCTTATAACTAACTTGTTACTCTGCTTCTAGCCCCCATTCGTTGATGTTCTTGCATTTTCGCAGAGTCCTTGGGGGACCTCAAAGAAGGTTTAGAGTTGGCTTCTGAGAGGAGGAGCTGCAGCAGCAGTATTTCCATTCCAGTTGAGGACATGAAAGTCGTTCCAAAGGAATCTGGGATCCTCTTAGCTCAGACTGTCTCTCCCCGAGGCTTAGCCTTGGGCCAGGGATTTACATCCACCTCCTTAGTGTTTGCATTCTGTTTCTGAATCATGATCTTTTTGTTTTTTATCAACATGATCCTCATTACCTCCTAGAACAGGAATCAGCAAACTAGAGCCACAGCCGAAATCCCGATACCTTCTATGTTTGTACAGCTCCAAAGCTAAGAATGTGTTGGAGTTCCCTTTGCAGCTCCGTGGGTAAAGTACTTGACCTTGTCTCTGTGAGGATGAGGATGTGGGTTCCATCCCTGATCTCACTCAGTGGGTTAAGGGTCTGGCATTGCCCGAGGCTGTGGTGTAGGTCACAGATACAGCTCAGATCCAGTGTTGCTGTGGCTGTGGTGTAGGCCTGCAGCTGCAGCTCTAATTTGACCTCTGGCCTGGGAACTTCCAAATGCTGCAGCTGTGACCATAAAAAGAAAAAAATCTAAGAATGTGTTTTACACTTTTTAATCATTGACAAAAAATCAAGAGAATAATTTATTACACATGAAAATGATAAACTCAAATTTCAATGCCCATTAATAAGGCTGTATGGAAGTAGAGCCATGCTCATTGCTTGATGTGCTGTTTGTGGCTCTTTTCATATTGTAGCAACAGAACTGAGTAGTTTTGATGGAGACTATATGGCCCACTGGTACCTAAACTCATTCCTTCCTGGCTCTTTTCAGGAAGTTTGCCAAACCCTCTCTTGGAGAATTGCTAGAACACAGGAATGGAGATTTTAGAGTACTTTGCTTCAAGCAAGCCCTTCAGAACACAGGTTTGGTATTCAGAGCAGAGTTCCCCCAAGAACCACCTGGGATCCCACTGGATACAATAATGTATCTGCACAAAAAGCTAGAGTTCCAATTTCTCTTAATAGAAGTGACAACTATAATTTACTCACTCACACCTGCTTCTCTCTCCACAACCTCATCATGTGGGTGGTTATGTAGCCAAAATATTGAATTGGTATCTAATATGTATGTCTTATCGTGACAAATTCTTAAACTTTCAGTGCTTTTGTTTCCACATCCATAAAATGAAATCTCTGGTTTTTTTCTTGTTTCAAAGTTTTATGATTTTACCAATTGTACCATGAATACCAAACTTCCAGTTTTAAAGTTTCAAACCAGTTGTTGAATTCAAGTTGCAAACATTTGAAAAAGGATAAATTTGTCTCAGTTAAACAGCTCATACTGTGAAAACGCTGTTTTATATCTTAAATACCTCTTCCATCCCAAACCAGCTGGCATGGTTCAACATGAAACATTAGCCTCTGGGAGGACTCAACACACTGAAACCCAGAATAGCTTAGACCTATCCATGCAAGCCTGCTTTCTCTCCATGAACTTTGGATCTCTCTCAGTGATTCTTGCTGAAGAGGGTAAGTGATACCATTGAACTTCTCCACATATACAATCTGTGCCTAATTCTATTGACTCAAAATTTGTATTTTTCTTTCTGAATCAAGTAAGGCTGTAGAAAAATTAGAAATACATTTTTTGGTTAATTGCCCTTATTAAGGAGAATTGGCAGCTCCCCCAGGCCCCTTGAGAGTTTCTTTTGCCGTATAAATACTTTTCCTCTAGGTGAAAACCCAAGCTCTTCCACAGAGACATTCAAGCTGTACCCTATTCGAGGCTACCTGTGGATTTTTTAAACGTGGTAAGAACAGTGTTGAGGTCTCTTTTCATAGACTGTCATCTGCAAGTTGTTCCTTTGTTTTGTTTAAAGGGCCCTGTAGAAAATATACCTGCCTGGACCATTATCAAGTTCTTTCCGTTCAGCAAATGGTCTCTCTACTGTAAATTACACTTTCCCAGGGACCAGCTGTGCCCTATTTTTTCTCTTGTTTGTAATCAAAAGTTGGCTTAGTCATTCAACTTCTTTTTTGTTGATTAGCTGTAGATGCACAAGCTTCTCTTGAATTATTCAAATAGATTTTCATTTTTGTTATAAAATTTGCCAGTGGTAGAAAAGTTCAATCCAACATCAAAGACCAACTGCTGACCCTTTAAGGACGCTCCCTTTGGGCTCCTTGTGTTCACGCCGCTCTGCAGGTATGGCCGCACCTGCACCTTAATTGTTCAGAATACTTGGGTGACTGGTCTATTTTGAAAGTTCTCTCTAGGAAAAACAATTGCACCACCAGCCTGGATAATCTCTCCTATGATTTTACAATCCTTACAACCAGGGAAAATTTAGTTTTCTCTGCCCAGTTAGTAAAAGACTACAGTTTTTCTTTTCTCACTCTATTCAAATTTCCTCTACCCATACTGGGCAGCATCATGGTTTTTAGAACATGACTTGAACTACTCTAAATAGAAATTCTTTACTCAGTTAAATATCAAATGTGAGATTGATGTTGATTGTTTCTGTGCTTTTCTGCTAGGCATTAGTTGAGGAATAGTTAGGCTTAATAGCCGTTATAAGAAAACAGAAGAACATAGGCAACCTTTCTCTCTACCAACAATTAAGACAGAACGCATTTGAATGGCCAGATATCTGCTCGGTGTTGTTCTTACTTTCTTTTCATTTTTCTAGAACTTCCTTAGAATATCTCTGTCAAATCCTTAAAAAATTCTTCCTTAGTCATAGAGCTCCTCTATTCCAGATGGACTTGATGAAGAATTCTTGCTTTCCCATCTGCTATATAAAGTTAGGATTTTAAAGACTGATATGGAGAATTCAGAGTTTCCTATGGGCCTCTTGGAATTAAAATGGCGTGATGAGAAACCTGGACAAAAAGCTAGAGTTCGACTTTCTCCCAGTAATAATACTTCAGCTAGACTCTTCTTGCCCATCCTCATGGCTCTCTCCCCACATTCATCATGTGGGTAGTTTCGGACATGGAATGAAATTAAGGTGAATGTAGTGGAGGAAATTCACTTGGAATTGTTCTTGAAATTCTGTCTTTCTTCCAGTCAATCTGGGGCCAGGTATGCTATGTAGCCCCCCAAAATCACTTAAACTTTACTCAAGAAAACTCAGTAATTGTCCAGATTACTGCCTTGAAAGAGTTTCAGGCATGACATAGCGGAAATCAGGATGAGCCCGGTCGACTTCCTGCAGAGAGGAGACAGGGCTGGGCGCTCCAGGGCAGACTAGCAGAGGGGTAAGCGCTGCACAGAGAAAGAACTCCAGTGACCTTCAGGGAGTCCCATTCGCAGACCCAGCGACGCGCTAATCCCCATGTGTGTAAGGAAACACTCAAGGCCTAAGAAAAAGTCATCCTAAGAAATCAGAGGAGTTATGCCCTGTGCACAAACAAGCCTGGGAACAGGGCCTTTGTCAGCAACCATGGAAACTCACGGTTTACGGGGCTTGAGTAGAAAACTAAGGTCTTGTGTAAGTAGACAGAAATGATTAACCCTACACTAAACTTTGCTCTGATCCCACTAAACAAATTTCAAAAGCAACATCTAAAAGCGTCCAATAGTTCTTAGAATCATATTTCATATATTAAAAAAAAAAGGTAGATATATGGTAGACATGAAAAAGATCAAAATTGGGAGTTGCCTTTGTGGCTCAGTGGGTTTAAGAAGCCGACTAGGGGAGTTCCCTTCGTGGCTCAGTGGTTAATGAATCCGACTAAGAACCATGAGGTTGCGGGTTCGATCCCTGGCCTTACTCAGTGGGTTAAGGATCTGGCATTGCCAAGAGCTGTGGTGTAGTTTGCAGACGCGTCTCGGCTCCCGTGTTGCTGTGGCTGTGGTGAAGGCCGGCGGCTACAGCTCCTGTGAGACCCCTAGCCTGGGAACCCCCATATGCCGCGGGTGCGGCTCTGCATAAAGGCAAAAAGACAAAAAAAAAAAAAAACAAACAAAAAGAAGCCAACTAGTATTCATGAGAATGCAGGTTCGATTCCTGGCCTCACTCAGTGGGTTCAGGATCCAGCACTGCCACAAGCATAAGTTGCAGATGCAGCTCCAATTCGACTCCTAGCCTGGGAACTTCCATATGCCACACATGCAGCTCTAAAAAGAAAAAAAGATAAAGATCAAAATTAAGTTTCTAGTGATAAAAACTACAGTGTATGAGATTAAAAAACACACTGAATGGGATTCACAATGATTAGACATTGTCGGAGAAAGGATTATTGCATTTGAGAGGTAGAAATAGAAATTATCCAAAGTTAAATACAGGTCAAAAAAGTAGTTTAAGAAAATTCTATAGAGCATCAAGGAGCTGTGGAACCACTTTGAACAGGACTTATGATTCTGCAAAGGAGACTCTTTAATTTGACTCGGCAGAGGAGAAGATAGAACCCAAAATTATGTAAGAATTCAATAGTGGAAAAATACATAAATTTGATCAAAATTTATATATATGTATATAAAATCTTCTATATTTAAATGTTTTATATTCAAATTCTAGAAGCTAAAGAAAACTCAAGCATAAAAAGTATAAACATTAAACTAAGGCACATAATCGAAATGCTGAGAGAAGTGACACATCACATACAGAGTAACAGAGTGGAACAGAGACAACGATTAAGAGTCAATTTCTTGCCAGAAATAATGCGAGTGAGAAGGCAGTGGAACAACATCTTTGAAGAACTGAGAGAAAATCTTGTCAATGTAGAATTTCAGAACCCTTGAATATATTTCTCAAAAATCAAACTGAAAAATCTTTCAAACATAGAAAAGGTGAAATAATTCATCACCGGAAAACCACAGTGTAAGAAACGTTGGACAGTCCTTCAGGCAGAATTAAAATGGTACCAGACAGATCAATAAACTAGAAAATTTAAATTTTAAAAAGTCTTTTGCATTTGCAAACAATATGAACTATTTAGGGATAAATCTGACAAAAGCCTAGTCTCGGCCGGATGAAAGGGTGGACCTCTAGTATAAATTTCACTGCAGAGGTGTTCCCGCTTGAGCTGAAAGTAGGCCGATCAACCATGTCAGTTTTCCGAGTACAAGCACTGGAAATTCAGTGTCCCAGAAAACTCCCCATTCCCAAGCAAACTGGGACAGCTGGTAACCCTAGCAAGCATTTGTACCTTGTATAAGTTGGGGAGTCACTGGCAGCCAACTTGAGGGGGGGTAGGACATTTAACTTCCTAGGAGGGGCCATCCCATCCCCTGGATATAGCTTCCTAGGAGGGGCAGTTCTCATCCACAGGATGAATTCTCATGACAGCGGTTGTAGCTGTGAGTTATTAGCACCCCCATCAGCAACTGGAAGATGAGTTCTCTAGAATCTGGGCCACCGAAAAACAGCATCTACAACAACCAGCAGTCCTGTTAATTTTCCCAGTAAAAGATCTCTCTTACCTGTCACCACCTTCATCTAAATTACCATTATGTCTCACTGAAAACACTGACATCATTTTTCAATACATTGTCTTAGGAAGACTGGGCTGATGCTGGCACTGTGAAAAGGCAAGCCGTGTACTTTGAGGTAAATAGCAGCCTCTTTGTTCAAGTCTCAACTGTCTCATCCAAGAAATGAAGAACATAATGATGCTAAAATGCTTTTTCAAATATACCCTACGGCCACCATTTCAGATTCATAGTCCATCCTCATGGACCTTATCATTGCTTTGTATCTGTGAAGGTCAGATCGCTTAAGGTGGGAGAAAAACAATACCTGAAGGAAAAGATGGAAGTCGAATGTTAGCTCAGGGGATCAGTCGTTCTTGTCTCATCAAGACTTTCTTTTTCTAGAGCAGCCACTCCAGGCAAAAGCAGGTCACCGAAGATCTGTTGACTGACTGAATCAAAGAACGCGCCTGGCGTCTTCAGGGCTGTAAAGGCGCCGCGTGGACGCGACTGCACGCGCTTTCCTGCTCTTTCCTCATGCGCACCGAGGTGCTCGCTTAGTTCAGGCTGGCTGCAGAGTGGTAGCTTCTGAAGATTCTCAATCTAGTCACAGGGACAGTATCAGGTTTAGAGAAGAAATACTGGCCCTGAGAGCAAACTTGGGCCCGAATTCCCCACCCAAGGATATGTTCGGTGTGCCTCCGAGTCTGCGAGTTCCCGGGTGTAACGCTGTCTCCACGTAAAGAAGATGAGACCTGCAGCAGGACTGCTCGTTAAGAAACAAAACATTCCTAAACAATTTGAAAGGTATCACATAAGATCATGCTGACTAACAGAGTGGTTATACCACAGCTTCTATTATCGTTTACCTTAGTTCGAATCCCTCATTTGCCAATTTTTTTAGCCATGAGATGTTTTAGCCATATGACGTTAACCCCACATTTGTGGGTTTATTTCTTCACCTGCAGTGTAGACACAATGGAAGTACCTACCTCCTACAGGTTTTATGAGGTTTCATTGAGTTTATTTAAATTTTAAGGAAAAGGTCTGTCATTTAAGAAGTCATATCACATGTCATCACATAAATATTGATAAACATTAGCTGTTATCAGGATCATTATTTGAAACTCAGAAGATGCTAAGCTTTAGGCAAGCTGCAAGGAGAAGAGGGCTACAGTGACGGAATCCTTTGCCTCATGCTAATTACTCAGTACTAATGCTAATTACTCCTTCACTGAAGATATAACAAGAGGAAATGAGAGTAGCCTGCCCTGAGCCTTATAGTTTGATAAAGGAATATGCTCAGAATGAAGCAGGCTGAGCAGTGAGGAAGCTTCTGAAAACTTCCTTGCAGGAAATGTGTTTCTTTAGGGGAAAAATAAAACTTATTAATAAAAAGAACTGCTAAAGTAATTCAGCCAAAAAGGAGACTATAAAAAAGAGAGGAGAAGAAAGAAAAAGGAAGTATCTTCCGAATCACGTCACTCAGAAAATGAACATTGTCAATATTTTACAAACTTTATTCCAGATGTATCTCTTACATGCTCTTGAAAGGTTAGATGTATGAAATAATTTTACAATAATTTTACAAAAATTACAATAATTTTACAAAAATTACATCATAATATGTTAGATTTTTTTGTTTTTAAAAATTAAAATATAGTTGATTTACAATATTGTGCCAGTTTCTGCTGTACAACAAAGGGACCCAGTTGCATATATATATGTGTGTGTGTGTGTGTGTGTGTGTGTGTGTGTATCTATATATAGATATATATCTTGAGGTAGACCATGATGGAAGATAAGGAAGGCAAAATATATATATATATTCTCAAGAGACTGGATATAGTTCCCTGTGCTATTATGATTCTTAGAAGAACATTATTAACAGTAATTTCATTTGAATTTAAAGTAGAAAATGAATTGAATTTCTTTTGTTTTAGGTTTAAGGGGAGTCAGTTCTCAGGAGCAGCCGCTTTCACACATTTGCTTTTGTTCTGGTTTTTCTTAATTTGTATTTCACCTTCTCTTTGGCTGAACATCAGATTAGAGAATTTTATTTTCTCTAAAACTGCTCATGGGTCTTACAGTCCCTTTGTACTTAAATGTTGCCTTTTATTTAAAAGGTAATTTAAGGAGTTCTCTTGTGGTGCAATGGGTTAAGGATGTGGTGCCTGTCACTGCAGCAGCTCAGGTCACTGCTGCGGCACGGGTTTGATTCCTGGCCTGGGAACTTCTGTATGCCATGGTCATGGCCAAAAACAAAAACAAAAAATAAGGGTAACTGGACTGGTATAAATTCTTCAAATCATGTTTTTAAGGAATTCTTTTTTGGTGTGGTTATTAATACAATTCTTTTCTAATGGAGGTCAGAACTTCCCTACACTGTCCTGCTGCTTTTTGTTTTATATCATTCTCTCCTCTAGGAGCAGCTTTGTCTCTTCTGTCTCCAGATTTCCCTCTTTTGATGGCTTGAAAATTTCCTACTATTATGCCTTATACTATACTCATCTTAACATCCAATCATCTTGTTGAAAATCATCTTATGTATATACTCATTGTCCTTCTATATCACTTACTTCTTCCAACTTACCATATTCCTGGAATAGTTATGATATTTTTCTTACTTCCACAGCAGTTTTCATCCCTATAATGACTTTATATATCTCTTTTCCATTATTTCCTTATTCTTCTGGTTTACTTTTCATTCCCAGTATATATCTTACTTTCTTGAGGTGTTTTTAGGATAAACATGAATATTTTTACAATTGATTTAAGATTGAAGACATCTATTGGCTTCTCACTGTGTTTCCACTGTTAATTTTTTCTCTTGATATATGTTCTTCTTTGGCTTTTTGAGTCACCTTCTCATCTCAATGAATTTTTTTTATACTCGATTACATTAAAATTCCTCGGTCGTACTTATACTTTCAAAGGATGCTTTCACCCATGTGTAACTTTGCAACATCCTGCAATGGTCATGTGAAAGTTAGTGGTTTATTGAATACTGTAAATCTTGTAAAAGAAGCCAAATTTTATTATCTAGTAGCAAAGGGCTCAGATGAGTTCATATCACCTCCAGATTCGTCAGAAAGCCCTGTGAATATTAAGAAGCTGCTGAGCTCACAGGTGGTGGATATAATTTTTCCAGAATTTCGAATTTTACTTTAAAGCTTGAATTTTGTCATTAACTACAAGTGCTGTCAGTTGTTTTCCTGTATGTAACGGGCTCACTTTTCTCATTTTTTTCAACAAAATATCCGTCAAACACTCATATCTAAGTAATTACAGCTTGTCAGTCTTTCAAATAAAAATGTATGTGAAAAAAGCAAGTAGTTCATTTTTCAAGTGAAATGATGACACAAGTGCTTTTCCTGGGGGTAACCATCCTTCCGCGGGTACCAGCTGTGCTTTATGCAGAAGCCCCATCTCCTCATACAGAATATTTTTAAAAACATGTATATAAGGGTTGAAATTTAATGAAAATTAATAATTTTTACTGCTCCAGTGAGAATATTCTTAGATGAGAATTATTTCCCTTCCCATGGCTGTTGCCATGAAAAATACAGTGACTGTGGGCTCACTTTGGGGCCACTGCCTTGACTCGTGCTAAGCCACCAGCAGTTTTACCCACTATTGCTTTTCCATTGTCATTGCAAATGCCAACCCAACAAGAAGTCAAATGACATCTCAATATTGTGTTAAAAGCAGTTTTGACTGTGTGCGCTGTTGAAAAAACCTCAGGGAAGCCCAGGGCTCTGTGGACCTCTCTAAGAACCACTGGCTTAGGCAAAACTTGTGCAAAAAATAAATCACACCGTTTTCAGTGAGTGCCTCATGGTGGTGGCATTAGGAAGGAAAAAGAATCATTCTATCAATATAGTTCTGCTTTTAATTTTTCCAGTTCACATATTACTTCAAAATTATTTTTAAAGCTTGATAAAAGAAATAATAAGAAAAATAATTTTAATTACAGTTATCACCAGTGATTTGGTCCAGGTCAAAACATAATTATATTCCAAGTATTTATTCTGATGCTTGATTTAAGGTGACCTCTCTTTTTAAAATAATTATCTAAGAGTTAATCAATGCTTACAGAAAGTAAAGGAATTTATTTATTATGCTTTTCAAATATGGGTCTGTTTTTTTAATTTATGTGCATGCTTCATTGATTGATATAGTATAAAATTCAACAAATGAACACATTTAACTTGGCAAAATAAAAAAAAATTATAATTTGAGTATTCTAATCATCTGTATGCAAGTAAATCTTAATTTAATCCTTTAGAAAGTCATATATTTTAAATTGCTTGCTCCTTAGATAAGCTAATGACTTTCACCAAAGTGTGCAATAAGGTGAAAAAAGTATAAGTCCTCTAAAAGTGTTAAGTATATGTCATTATTCAACAGCCAGTTCCATTTTTAATGATTTCCCTGAGCTACACAGGCTAGTTGAATTGAATGATTTAATCAGCACACTATTTCCTATTTTCTCATTTATGCACATTAACTGAGAATATAATTGCCCACATTATATAGAAACCCTTTCATGTCTTGAGAGGGTCAGTGGTATTATTTTGAGCTTATTTGGCTGGAGGAAACCTGGATTCTATCTGTTCTACATAAACTGATTAAATTTTAATTGCCTTTACCATATTCCTTATAGATTTTGTTCAGCGTAATTAAACCAGTTACACTTATAACACACTTATGCACCTAAGGTCCTAAGAAATAAAGAATTAAGGAAAACTATATTTTCACTCACTTGATAGCATCTTGAGCTTTTTTAGGACTATACTAGACATCATTGCAATTAATTGAGTGCAATTTAAAAGTGAAGAGATGCTTTTACTGTGGTCCGTCTTTCACGAGTGTGATAGGAAGTGCTGAGGCACTGATGACTGAAAAGCAATTAGTGGGATATTTTTATGACATTTATCTCAACAGATACTCATCAGGCTCACGGTTCCAAGGACAAAGTTTTGGGCTCAATGAGTGCTAATGTTAATTTGAAGATTCAAGTAATATTATAAAGATGTGAATTTTTAAAAAATAATCCATCTTTGCTGTGCCAGAGTTGGCAAACTTTTTCTGAAAGGGCGTAATGGTCTCTGTTGCAACTCTTCAACTTTGCCATTTTACTGTGAAAGCAGCCATAGATGATACATAAAGGGCAGTGTTTCCACAACAGAAACAGGAAGACGCACAGACAGCTCATGGTCATGGTTCACTCCATAGTATGTCCCCACGGTCTAAACTCTAGCCTAATGACTGTTATAAACTGGATTGTTATTAGAAAACATGTCAAAAGCAAAAAGCATTTTCGCTTTTTATACTAACAGCTGTAAGAGAAACATCGCCAACAGTACTTGAGGACATCCAGTCAAAGGTTGGATTTATTTGTGGAGCGTCTATCATAAAAACCTCTATTATCCATGGGTTTGTCTTTGAATTTGTCTATACTAAACAGGTTTATCAACAAGTAGAAAGAACAGTGTATTGTTTGTCCTCACTTTAGAAACTCACACTGATAAGAGTAGGATATTTACTCAGATAGTTAGTTTTAGAAATGCCACTAGGAGATGATAGAGAGGTGTGTTCTCGATATAAAACAAGAGCTAATTAAGACCATTCAAAAATCCTCTGATTATGAATCGGTGATCACCCGGTTCATTATTTCCTGAGCACTAGTAAAATGCACATGAAGAAATAATTTATCTGGTCTCTACTTTAAGGGATTGATGTGAGAGGCTACTGAGATATCAGTAAAAAAATAAGAAAAAGGAGTTCCCGTCGTGGCGCAGCAGAAACAAACCCGACTAGGAACCATGAGGTTGTGGGTTCAATCCCTGGCCTCGCTCAGCGGTTTAAGGATCGGGGGTTGCCCTGAGCTGTGGTGTAGGCCCGCACTGCAGCTCGGATTCGACCCCTAGCCTGGGAACTTCCATATGCTGCAGGTGCTGCCCTAAAAAGAAAAAAAAAAAAAAAAACGAAAATGACCCTATTTTGTGAGTGTTTAAGGGATGGGAGCAGGAAGCTAAGATGTCAGGAAAAGCTTTTGTTTAAACCTTGTTTAAAGCTCTTGCTGATCTGTTTTGGAATCTGTGAGAAAACTGCCCAAGCAGAATGCCCATCTCCAATAACCTTCCAGCCTCCAAACCGAGGAAGGAAAGCTCTTCTCATTGAAATTCTAAGACCTTTGCTTTTCTCCTGTGGAAGTCATTTGCACATCATTGATATGATAATGAATCCTGTCTGGGTGGCCTCACCGCCCTGGGCTAGCCCTAACTATCCCTCCACTCTTAGCATAAAACCTCAGAATGGCTTTCTTCCTATCAGTAAAAAATTTCTAGGGCAATAGATTTTTTTTCCACTTTGAAAGAGGTCACAATAGCTATTGATATAGATATATTTTAGGTTGTTTATCAGCTTGGAAAGTTTTGCTTTCCATGCTAGGAATCACAGTGATAGCCTCCTATTTGGATAAAACCCCCATTTTAATCAAATCTTTTTTTTTTTTTTAAAGCACACACTACTTACACATCAAATGAAGTAAAAGTAAAATACCCTAGCTCTTCTGCTGTAATCCCTGCTCCTGGGAACACTACTCAAGGCCGACAAATCACCCGAGACCCTCACCCTAAAATGTAATAATTATGGTTCTAAAGCTATTTTTCCCTGAAAAGAAAAAGGAAGGGAGGAAGAAAGGAAGGAAGGAAGGAAGGAAAAGAGAAGAGAGGGGAAAAAAATGAAAAGAAAAAGAAAAGAGAGAGAGAGACATTCCAACAAGAGAAGAGTATATATACTGAGCTTTGAATATATCACTTCCCCCACTAGCTGTTCGTACATCTCCTTTTGCTGGCATGGACGGGCCAGGTACTTGCAGATGCCTTGATTCCTTTTTGCTTGCTCAGCCAGTTTACTAGTTTGCATGACAGGTCATCCAAAATGGGTCATTCAGTTATTGGCATAATTTTCCAGGTTCAGCTATTAACATAATTAGGGGTAAGGTAAATTTGAGCATTTTCCAAGCCATAATTAATAATGCACAACAACATACAGAGAAATTAAAGCCATAATTTCCTAAATCGGTCGTCCAGCACTCATTAAAGTAAGAGGGATAGAAGCATTTGCCACATGCCAGGCACTGGGTGCAGGGCTTCAAATAGATAATATTATTGTCTTTAATAGCACCCATTTTTAGATTAGAAGCAGAAACTGACAGAGGTTCAACCCCATCCTTGTTCACATAACCAGTTAGTGGGAATTTCAGGATCTGATTGGGGTCTGTCTGATTCTGATCATTGAGCCATGTTGCAAACACCTAAATTAAAATTTTGAAAATGAGAACACCATTTAGAGTTGCAGGAGTATCCTTTCCTGGACTACTTATTTAGATAGTCTTCTTGGGAGAAAAAGAAAAAGAAGGGGCTTCGGGGGGAAGTGTCCCTGCCTCCCCGACACTGCTCCTTACACCATCTCTCCACCAGCATCCTCACCTCTTCGCTTTTATCACTTCCGCCAGTGACGGTCAACCGGATTCACTGTACAGCAGAACGCAGATGACACCACATTTATTGGCGAGTCATGCCACTCTACATCGCCCCACTTAACTTTGCCTCTCACTTCCCACAGGAGGTCTCTGAGCCATTTTATGAAATGGGACTCTGTGCGTTCTGCCCTCCATTCCTCATGGCAAGTCTTCTGCCAGGAGAAGACCCTTCCTGGAATCTGAGGAAAATTCCACTCCATGTAGGGCAATCTGCAATTGCACCTGAAAGAGACAGTCTTTTCGTGGGATTCACATTGCCCTCAGCATACAGCGTATTTCAGGGCCAAGAATCCTCCTGCAGTCCGGGGAACAGTGACAGCAAAATGAGCAAGTTAACAAGTAATACAGCTGAGAGTGGGGAGGAGAACAATGAGTCCCCCATGGCTGTCCTTCCTCAAGGAAGACTTAAATCAACTTTAATTGGTTTTATTTGTTTCAGTGAGAAAAGAGTCCTAACTAATATGTTCCAAATAATAAAATCGTTCTGTGAACTCAGACTCTGCAAGGTCTTTAGCATTGACTCATAGTCTCTTTACTTGCTATATGCCAAGCCCCTCCTCCATTCTCTCTTCAGCGGCTTCACAATTCTGCTCAAGAATTCTTGAGACACTCAAAGTCTGGGAAGCATTTTTCTACTATTTTGCAACTTACGGGAATTCTGATTAATGCACATTCCTGGCAAGAGTTATGTTTCTGAGATGCAGCGCTGCCAGTATATTTTTTCTTATAATAAGATTCCCCAAATGATTTTTATATAAATCTAGCAATTCTTTTAAATAATGACATAGAATTTGCATGTAAACCTTTATTCAATAAATCACTTTTGATGATGGATATTTTCAATGCTGGTATTGTAGTTTCTAATGGAAAATTTAAGCACTTTACTTTTCATTGTTTCTTAATGTTACGGGCCCTCTGAAGGGATATTTTGTTGATTGTTCTACTATGGCTTTTCCTCTTTATTCCTGGACAAATAAATCAAATTTTGTCTGCATTAGTAAACTCTCTCTTGGAAATATTTAAGAATGAGTAATGACACAGTATGACTCAATGAACCGAGATATAACGGATGATTCTCTAATCTGGAGAAAACATACAATCATATAATAGAAAGTAAGGGATTCTGGAAAGAACATGTCATATGGTAGAGTGAGGAGAAAGCTTGAAGGTGTAAAATTTTAGAATGTAACAGCTCATTAATTTATCAGGTATATTCTATGAGCCAGAAACTATTCTTGGTGCTGAGAAAGCAAATATTAATAGAGCAAGAGCTCACAGTCTTTGTGAGAAGAGTCAAAAATGGAGTGCAAGCTTCTCTTATAAATTTCAGAACTATTCTATTTGCTGCTTCTGTGGCCACCCCAGGGAAATAAACTCTATTCTTTCATTTTTTCACATTGATTTCATTATTTTTGTCTTAGCTTATTATTTTTTTGCCCATACACACAGCATACAGAAGTTCCTGAGCCAGGGATAGAACCCACACCACAGTAGTAACAATGCTGGATCCTTAACCCACTGAGCCACTGGGGAACTCCCATAATCATTTTTGTAACCATTTTGTCAAGTAGGATATTTTCTGACTAAAAGAAATAGGGAGTATTTTTTAAATAATTGATTTTATCTCCATGACTCTCTTATTTTTATAAGACAGCAAATTCTTTGGAAATTTGGCTTTGCAAAATATTTGTCCTAGTATTACAATGTAGAAGTTTAATTAACCACATCCTATGTTCAAATAGTTATGAAAAGTTAACCATGTCAAGTAAGCATCATGTAATCATATAGTTATTTCTCCCCTTCATCTCTCTCTTTTTTTTTTTTTTTTTGGCTTTTTAGGGCTGCACCCAAGGCATAAGGAGATTCCCAGGCTAGGGCTCGAATCAGAGCTATAGCTGTCAGCCTACACCACAGCCACAGCAATGCCAGATCCAAGCCACGTCTGCCACCTACATCACAGATCACAGCAACGCCAGATCTTTAACCCAGTGAGTGAAGCCAGGAATCAAACCTTCAACCTCATGGTTACTAGTTGGATTCATTTCCTCTGCACCACAACAGGAACTCCTCTCCCTCTCATCTTTGTTATTTTTGTCATATTTTATATTATTCATGCTATTGACTAATAATTCATTGCTACCATTTTTTAGATAGTAAATACTTTTTTATAGTTAAGATAAAGAGAAATATTATTGTATGCCTTCGTTTAACCATTTCTGGGAATCATCTCTGCTTTTTTATAGATCAAAATTTATGTTTGTATAAAATTCCTTCTGCCTCAAGAAATTTCTTTAACATGTCTTATAGTGAAGGTTTAATTTATGAATTTACTGGTTTTGCTTATCTGAAAAATGTCTTTACTGTCCTCAGCTTTTTGAAATACAATTGACTGGGTATAGAATTCTGGATTGACAATTACATTTTTCTTTTGGCACTTTAAAAATGACATACCATTTTCTTCTGGCTTGTGTAATTTATAATAGAAAGTCTGTTTTACTTTTTATCATTAGTGAATTTGGCAAACTTAGAAATTTGAATATTAAGTTTTCAGATACTTTATTTTCTTTTTTGTTTCATATTTATCTTGCTTGATGTTATGTACATATCTTGAATTTGTGTTTTATATTTCCAGCATACTTGGAAATTCTCAGCTCTTATCTCTTCTGATATATCCAAACTTCCCTCTGTATCTGGGATTACAATGACAAATAAATTACACATATTACACATTTTTATATTGTCCCACAGTTTATTAATGCTTTAAGCTCCGTTAACCTCTCCCCCTGAATCCTCTCCCAACACACATACTCTTCTTTTCCATTAGTGTTTCAATTTGGGCAATTTCCATTGGACATTCTTTAAATTCACTGGTATTTTCCTCAGTTGTGTCATGTCTACAGACGAACTCGTCAAAGGCACTCTTTATCTCTGTTATCATGTTTCTTATTCTCTGTTTGGTAGTCAGAATGATGTCACCTAAATATATCCACATTCTGGTCTGTAAGTATGTAATATTCCATGGTATCTTATTCTGTTCAGGCTGCTCTAACACAATAGACTAGCTGATTCAGAAACAACAGAAATATATCTCACAGTTCTGGGGGTTGGGAAATCCAAGATCAACACACTGGCAAATTGCAAGTTCCATTGTTGTGCAGCGGAGACGAATCTGACTAGTATCCATGATGATGCGGGTTAGATCCCTAGTGTCACTCAGTGGGTTAAGGATCCAGCATTGCCATGAGCTGTAGTATAGGTCACAGACATGACTCAGATCCCACATTGCTCTGGCTATGGCATAGGCTGGCAACTCCAATTTGACCCCTGGCCTGTGAACTTCCACATGCTGCACCTGGCACAGATAAGCAAAAAGCAAGGTCAAAAAAAAAGACACTGGCAAACTCACTCTCTGGGGAAGGTATATTTTTTGTTCATAGATGGTCATCTCCTCAATATGTCCTTGCATGTTTGAAGGGTTCAAGGAGCTTTCTGTGCTCTCCTTTATAAGAATGCTAATCCCATGCTTGAGGCCTTCATCCTCATGACGTAATTACATCCCAAGGGTCCCACCTTCTAATACCGTTACTCTGGGGGTTAGCATTTGAACACATGAGTGTGAGGTAGTGGGGGCAGAAATATTCACATGCAAAATGAGGATTAAGTTTGAGGATGGAATTAAATTTGGTAATGAACTTTAAATTCAAATAGAATCTAAAATAGAGAGAGATTATCCTGGATTGCCTTTGTTGACCAAAGGATCTTTCAGTGCGGAATATGGCAGAAGAGTCAGTGTCAGAGGAATGTAATGTTAGACTCAGTTGGCCATTGCTGACTTTGAAAATAAAGAGAATAGCACCAGGGAATGCAGTCCATGTCTGCAAGCTGCAAAGGGCAGGGACATGAATTCTCACCCAAGAGCCTCCAGAGGGAATGCAGCTCCATCAATATCTTGATTTTTGCCCATGTACTCATTTTGGACCTGACATGCACAACTGTAAGATAACAAATTTTTGTTCTCTTATCAATTTCTCAATAATTTGCAACAGCAATAAGAAACTCATACACATTACATTTCCACTTGAATCATTTTGTTCCTACCTCTCTCTTAAAATTTTCATCTGTTCATGCATGCTGTCTACTTTTTCCACTATGAACATATTTTTCATAGTTATTTTGAGTTCCTTACTGATAATTTCAATACCCACATCATTCTTATGTCTGATTTTGTGGCTAGTCTATCAGAAAACTTTTTACTGATCCTATAATTTTTGATTGTTATTCAGAGTGTATGTGAGAGTATGATAGAGACTATGGTGAATAGTATTGGTGCCCAGACATAGGCATGCTTATTTTCCAGTTATACCATCATTGGTGGTGACAGGAGATTGAATAAATCTAATCAGGAGTTCATCTGAATTTGGAATATGTTACTTTCAGGTCTGCCTTTAGTACATCACTGACTTAAAATTCCCCCATTGTTACCTTGGGTTTAAGTTCTGGATCATTTTCTAGAGCATTTTAGGTCTTGCTTTCAATACTTATAACTCAGAGATGATCTAGTTTCTTATTCCCTCCTTTTCTCTGGCAATAGAAGTTTTTGGTTACTTGGTGCTTGTTTGCCTTGGTGATGGGGTCAGGGGACTCTGTTTTTCTGGTTCAGATTTTTGCATTCTATGTCTCAGGGCTTCAGAAATAGGGCTTTCTAAGTGATCCTACTTCTCGCCCAGCGATGGGTGATCTCCAGTTATCTGAGTTCAGGATGATTTGCTATGCTTCCCCAGGAGAAGAGAACGTTTTCTTTGGCCATCCACAGGTTGCTGTGTGTCTTCACATATGTCCGCTCTGTGGTTTATGTGCCTGTTTCCATCCCCTCAGAGACAGGAACTTTTGTTCCTCTGGGAGAACTATTGTTTTTAAAGATGCTGAAATCCTGTGTGTCTTTTTCTACTTTTTCTGTTAGCATCTTACACATTTTGGAGGTCTTCACCATCAGCCCTGTGTGCTTACCCTTTCACTGGTCACTGTTACAGATAGAGTAGTAGCCACCTTCCAAGGTGATCTATGTGCTACTGGAGTTGTGTTTTCGCTCACGCTTTGAGCTGTCACGTGTAGGGCTCTGAACACTTTTATACTTCTTCTTGTCTCCAGGTACTTGACCTTTGTTCAATCTTAGCCCAACTTATAGCAGTTCTAAATAAAGGCAGAGCTCCAAGTTTTGTAAACATGGCTTTTCTTGTTTGTTCTTGATGCTTTGTTTCCTTGTCTTTCATGTTTTCCTGTGAAAAGGTAGGAAAATTCGAAAATAAATTCTCTCAAGTTGTTCCTGCTAGAAGCTATGAATATTTTCCTAATTGTTTTGATATTTAATGAAGGGTTGTGTTTCAAGACTGGTGGTTCAATGATTCTCAAAACTGATATCATCAAACAAACTTTTAATCAATAGTCTCTTCTGGACCTTATGGTATAAAATATACTGATTACTAAACAGATTACAGTTATGAAATAATTGCTCATTGTCAAAGAGACATTTATAATTTCCAATTAAAGTTGCTAATTAGCATGAACATCATGAGTTACTCTCACTGAACTGATATAGTAATAGACAAAACAAAGGAAGAAGAAATTTTAATTAGTCTATGCAATCTTTTTTTTTCTTTTTTATTTATTTTTGCATTATAGCTGGTTTACAGATTTCTGTCAGATTTTCCCGACTGCACCGCATGGTGACCCGGTTACATGTACATATATGGATTTGTCACATGTAATTAGATATAGTTCCCCATGCAATACAGTTGAAGCTCCTTGCTATTCCATCATTAAAGCACTAGTTATCCCCATTTCCTCCCAGCCCTCCCCCACTCCTCCTCCGCCCCCTTGGCAACCACAAGTCTGTTCCCCAAGTTCGTGATTTTCTTTTCTGTTGAGATGTTCATTTGTGCACTGTTTTAGACTCCAGTTATAAGAGATTTCATATAACATCTGTCTTTCTCCTTCTGACTTGCTTCACTCAGTATGAGCGTTTCTAATTCCATCCATGTTGCTGCGAATGACATTATTTTATCCTTTTTTATGGCTGAATAGTATTCCATTGTGTATATATACCACATCTTCCTAATCCAGTCATCTGTCGATGGACATTTGGGTTGTTTCCATGTCTTGGCTATTGTGAATAGTGCTGCAGTGAACATGCGTGTGCAAGTGTCTTTCTCCAGGAAAT
>PVHT020000085.1:1352532-1387289 GCA_004024745.2 Catagonus wagneri
TGAAGTTAAAATGGCAAGTATAAATGTTTAAATGTCTTATGGATTAAATAAAACTTCTGACAAGTTGATAGTCTAAATTTCTGTACTACCAGAAATGTCCAGCCTTCTGGAAACTAGTAGCATGCTTTTCCTCTGATAAAGTTTTCTTAAATATAAAGATGCTAAAATTAAATAATTGCATATTGCATATTTTGTTTGTAATCTACTACTACATAAGTAAAACACATAATAACATAGAAAACCCAATAAAATAAAATTGAGTAATAAAACATTTCCTTTATTGTCAAAAACACTGCTGTACTCTTCCAGAATTGAATATTTCTCCTTATTCTGGATGAACCAGTACACTGTTTCTAGGCTCTTAATTTTATTCCACTAGTCTGTTTATATGTATGCCTATAGTATATTGCTTTACTGTCTAAAGTTTTATTTTAAATGAGATACTTGGCATTTAAACAATCTAATTTTCTTCTCCAAATTTTTTGGCTATTTTTTCCTATTAAACTGTATTTTAACTTATTAACTATGAGCTTAATAAATTTTATTGGAAATCCTTTTGGGATTGCGTGCAGAACTGCACTGAATCTGCAACTTAGAGAAAATTGACATCTTTACAATTTTAAGATATTGTATACATGTTATGTCAATTTATTGTCAATTTTTTGATGACTCCTTCTTTATTCTTGTTTAATTTATTTTCTTGAAATGAAATGTATGCCTCTTTAATATATATTTCTAGCTACTAAATATTTTTATTGTTACTATAAACGATATTTTTAAATTATAATTATTTGAAAATATGTATGCAGAGTATAGTAATGAAATTGGATTTATATTGTGCTCATATTCAGACACCTTGTTAAATTCATTAAATCTAAAAATTATTGTTTGAGGAGTTTCTGTCATGGCTCAGTGGTTAACGAATCCAACTAGGAACCATGAGGTTGTGGGTTCGACCCCTGGCCTTGCTCAGTGGGTTAAGGATCCGGCGTTGCCGTGAGCTGTGATGTAGGTTGGTGTAGGTTGCAGACGCGGCTCCTATCCCGCATTGCTGTGGCTGTGGCGAAGGTGGGCAGCTACAGCTCCTGTTAGACTCCTAGCCTGGGAACCTCCACATGCTGTGGGTGCGGCCCTAGATGAGGCAAGAAGACAAATATATATATATAATATATATAAATATATATAAATATATAATATATATAATATATATACATATATATATGTATAAATATATATATATGTATATGTATATTCTTTGAAAAATCCTAGGATTTTTAAATGTAAAGAATAAGCAATCATATTATCTATACATAATGACAATTTTGTTTCTTCTCCCTGATTCCTATAAATTTTATTTCATTCTTTTTTGTCTTAGCAGTTGTTAAAACCTCCAACATATTGTTAATGTTAAGAGGTAATAGCAAGAATCTTGATCTTGTTTCTGATTTTTAAAAGGAATATTTCTATCACTTAACCACAAAAGTAACATTACCAGATTTTTGAAGACAGTTTACTTGTTTTTAATCACTAGTTAGCTAAGAGATTTTATGAGTGAATGGCTTTTATTAATTAGTTTTTCAAAATTCAACCAGATTATAATGTAATTTCTTTCCCTTTTTAAGTGAGGGATTATTAGAATATTTTAAAATATCAAGAAAAACCTTGCATTCTTAAAATAAATTCAACATGGTCATAATGTATGAAATTTATAGTACTTTTACCATATATTGCTAGGCAATATTGTTTAAGTATCTATATATACATGAAAATGAAATTTGCTGTAAGTGTTATTTATAACTGCCTTTGATCAATTGTAGTCTTAAAAACTCTTTTAGATTCTTTAAATTATTTAGGAAACAGATTTTCCTTCTTCTCAGGGAATTTGTATAATATTGAAATTAGAAAGTAGAACTTTCCTGTAGAACTAGATTTAATGTTTGTAATTTCAATGAGTGAGCTCTTGAATAATACTTTAATTTCTTAAATTGTTGTAACTATATTTGGTTTTATTTTTCTTATACATCAATTTTGTTATATTTTGAGTTATATGTCTATAGTTATTAAACTTCAAATTTATTGTCATAAATATTTTGTTGTTACTTGCTCCTGAAGATAACTCATTAGGTTTAATTGTATCACCTTAAATTCTTTATATTATTTTTGACTTTTATCTTTTTGAAAATCAATTTTGAGAAATATTCAGTATTAACTAATCTTTGCCTACAATGAACTTTTGAGTTTTTTATTATCTCTTCTACTTTTGTTTTCAATATTTTCCCTTAATTATAATGGCTTTGCATTTTTTGCTCTTTTTAAATTTTTTTTGATTTGGTATTTAACTCATATGCTTTATATTCTTCTTTCTCTTTTACTATAAGCATTTAAGAATGTAATAATAATAATATTTTATAAGGTTTTTAACTACCTTTTAATGTCTTTAGTAAATGTAATATACCCACTCCTTTTTTCTGTCCTCAGTTACTGAAAAAGAACTGAAATCTTCAATTATAACTGTAGATTTTTAATTTCTCCTTTTAGTTCTATCCGCTTTTGCTTTATGTATTCTGAACCTTTTTTATTTGCTGTATTAAAATTGTTATGTCTTTTTGATAACTTGATCTCTATGTCATTACGGAATGTTCCATTTCATTTTGGTAATACTTTTTGTTCTAACATTTACCTTGTCAGAGACTAATAGAGCTTCTTCAGCTTTCTTTTGCTTATCCTTTTCCTTTTAATTCATGTTTATCTATTTAAAGTAGATTTCTTATTAAAAAATCTAGTTGAATATTGGTTTTTATCTGATATTGTTGAGTGCCTTTTTGGCCTCATTCATGGCATATGGAATTCCTGGGCCAGGGATTAAATCCAAGCTGCAGCTGTGAACTACACCACAGCTGTGACACAGAGTCTTTACCCATTGTGCCACAGCGGGAACTCCTATACTGCCATTTAATTAGAGAGTTTAGGCCTTTTATGTCAATAGAATTCTTTGTAATGACTTCTAATTTGTTTTCCATTTATTCTAAATATGTGTATTTCTTCTGCACTTGTTTTCTGCCTCTTATGAATTAATTGAGTGTATTTTTAGTCATTCATTTTCATCATAACTTGGTTTTTTCATATACTATTTAGTTTTATTATTTTTCATTGATCGATCTCTATGGTTTACAATATACGTCATTAACTTGTGGCCATCTACATACACATAGACCTCTTCACATAGATTGTAAGAAACATTCAAATGTACACATTCCCTTTTTCACTTCCTTAATTTTAATTTTATTTTTTCTCATACATTTAACTCTAAATACTGTAAACACAGCAAAGCCTTGCTGCTATTACTGTTTTAGGCATTTGTTTTTCTTTTAAACATTTTACAGAGAAAAAAATCTTTAGTATTTATATGGATTTACTATTTCTGACGCTTTTTTCCCCAGTTTTCTATCAGGTATCATACTCTTTCTGAAGAATTATAATTTTCTTATAGTATAGATCTATGGCAAGTTTTGATTTTCTGAAAAAGGCTTTGCCTTCACTTTTGAGAGGTATTTTTTACAGGGTATGGTGAACAATTATAGGTTTTGAGGTTTTTCATTCAGGACTTTGGCTGAGTGGCTTTACTGTCTTCTGACTTGCATAATATTCGATGAGAAGCCTGCTGTTATTCTCTTCTTCGTTTCTCTGCATTTATGTTTTTATCTTTTGTCTCTGTTGCTATCAAAATTTTTTTCTTTATCGTTAATTTCTAATAGTTTGATTTCGATAAGCTTGATATTTTAAAAATTATGCTAGAGCTTCTTGAGATTTTTGGTTCTGTGGTTTGCTTCTTTTTATTAACTCTAAATTTCTTAGCCTATCTCTCCTCAATATTTCTTCTCTCATTTTCTCTCTCTTCTCTTTTTGAAATTCCAATTAAATACATATTAAGTCTTCACACAGATTTTAGATTGTTTTTCTTATTTTCTCTTTCTGTTTCAATTCAAAAATTTCTAGTGACCTGTCTTTAACTTCATCAGTTTTTTCTTCAGCTGTGTCTTGTTTTTCATCAAGCCTGTCAGAAAAATTCTTTATCTCTGGCAATTTTTTTTTTTTTTGAGCACATCTACCTGACACCTTTTAATAGCTTCTCTCTGTCTCAGTGCTGAAATTCTCCTTCTGTTCATGAACACTTTCCCACAGTAAACTACTGTTGCTTATTACTCATACAAAGCTTTAATGGGAAAGAGTTTTTGGTTTCATTGTTTGCTTTTTTTTATTTTCAGTAGATGTAGATCTTGTCCATCATCCTTGGTCAATGTCAGGTGTGTCCTTTTGCATCTGATCTTCACAAGTAGGGCTTTCTCACCATTCCATTCCCATTTCCACAAGGTTACCAAACTCTGCTTTGCATCAGTTGGAATTTTACTTTTTTTTTTGTATTCATTCATTCATTTATTTAGGGTTGCACCCATGGCATGTGGAAGTTCCCGGGTCAGGGATCATACTTGCACGAAAACTGTAACCAGAGCCACAGCAGTGACTACACCAGATTCTTAACTTACTCAGCCACAGGGAACCCTCAGTGGGAGTTTTGAGCACAAGTTAACTTTTTGTCTCTCTCCAGTCTCAGCCAGCCTCTCTTCTATGTCAATGAAGGACTGTATTCGTGAGTAGGTTTCCTCTACTTCCCTTAGTAGCAGGTCAGTTTTACTTTGTGTACTTGCAGGACAGAGAAGTGCAGCTTTTCTGCTCTCTTTCGGCAGCTGCTGTCCACACATCTCCTGGCTTTCTCCAGCAATAGATGGTATTTGCTTCCTAAGAGACAAATGCTCGTATGTGTAGAGTTTTGTCCTGTCTCTTTGCAGCAGCTGGTCACCATCTCTATGCATATGCATTGGGGGGTGGGATTCTCTCAGATTCTAAACTGTCACACAGGCACATACTCTGTTAATGTTGGGGAATAGTTTTGTTGCCTGACATTATGGTTGCTACCACTTCCTCTCATGCTCCACCAAAGATGAAACAATGCATATTTTCCTCTGTCCTCTGAGGGGTTTGTCACCTAACGGAATTCAGTCCACTTGATTGCTTTATGACTTTAACTCTCTGAGGGGCTAAAGACAGTTGTAATTTATAGTTTATCTGCCTGCTAGGGTAAGAAGAATGTTTTATTGCAACTTTCTACATCCTAAATAAAAGTGGAACCATGCAATATCACCTTTATTGTGTATAAGTACAATAATATCAAAATGGCAACTATTCTAAGGAAATTGCCTCACATTAAAAGTGATGGCTTTGACACAGTTCCACAATTTTAGCCTCCTCAAAAATAAGTCTGGCATAAGAATTGTTCTGTCAGACACACCTCAAGTTAAATTCCTTTGGAGTTTGATTTTACCACCTTGTTCAAACTTCTTAAGGTTTAGTTTATTCCATATTTGAGATTATGAAATTTTAAATGTTCTTAAATCTCTTCTCTAGTGTTTTTGCTTCTTTGTGTTTAAATTTTAAATTTCAGCTGCCTATTCACATAGGTTTATTACTAAAATATCTTTGATTTTTTGTTTGCTTGTTTGTTTAGGGCTGCACCTGTGGCATATGGAGGTTCCCAGGGTAGGTGTCTAATCGGAGCTACAGCTGCTGGCCTACACAACAGCTCATGGCAACACCAGATCCTTAACCCATTGAGCGAGGCCAGGGATTGAACCTGCAACCTCATGGTGCCTAGTCAGATTCATTTCTCTGTGCCATGATGGGAACTCCAGTTTATTACTAAAATATCTTTTAATTTTTATTCTGAATGAAACCTTGGTGTCCTATAGCATGTGTATCTTAGATGAATGCCACAGTTTCTCATGAAATCAAGGCTAAAAGTAAATATAAAGATAATGTATTATGTTCCATCTAAGCCTCTTCATTAATTCTAAAGAGCCCTGGACATGAGATTCCATGATGATTTTCACTGCTAGTACAGTATCTTAAAAATAGAATAAAAATGCTTAGTTCTAAAGATCCCACAAAATAAGCAATATTTCTATACTAGTAATACATATTTGAAGACTAAAGAAAAACATTTCTGCACAACTTTAAAAATGGAGAAGTGGAGTGAACTGATGGTAGACTCAAAGGACATGTAGGTGGTCTCTCATATGATATGCAAAAAAAGCATCGAGTCTATGGTGTAATTTATAATAATTAACAAAAGAACATACTTTATTTTATTATTATTATTGCTTTTTAGTGCCGCACCTGTGGGCATATGGAAGTTCTCAGGCTAGGGGTTGAATTAGAGCTGCAGCTGCTGGCCTACACCACAGCCACAGAAATGCCAGATCCGAGCTGCATCTGCAACCTATGTCATAGCTCGCGGCAATGCCAGATCCTTAACCCACCAAGAGAGGCCAGGGATTGAGCCTGTATCCTCATGGATACTAGTTGGATTTGTTACCACTGAGCCACAAGGAGAACTCCAAGAACAAATTTTAAAAATATATTGGCCACTCGACCGTTTCTTGTTATTAAGAAACACTGGGAGCTCAACTTGCTAGAGCAATTTGTGTTTTGTCCTAATTTTGAAAAAGGAGTGACTATCTTCAAAAAATAGTATTCTGTCATTATGACACTAACTTCTTATGTATTCATACTTAATCTGACGTGAGCCAAAAGTTATTGGTAAACACTCAGTTCTTTAATTACTACCATCAGAAGCATAATTCATAAATGTATTCACAGGCACTTTTAAATAATACATAGATATCTAACAACATTACTTGAATTGTCAGGGATTAAGCAAGTTTTTTTTCCAGCTTTGTACTTTAACTTTTGTTATGGTAAATCCTTTCCTTTATCATACACAAGTTCATAGACATGTTTAAAAAGGAGAAATAGCACTGGGTATTAGGAAATATTTTTGGATGTTTATATTTAAAGGACCAATATTTTATCTGTTACACTTTAAAAATTTTTTATTTACTTTTATTTTTTAGGTGTGTGCTGATGTAAGAAACAAGAAGGACGATTTAACTAATGGTATCTTCAAAGAATGAACATTTGCAGAAGGGATAATTGTGGAAATTAATTTACTTTTTAAAATATATTTGCATATAAGCATTCTTCTCTGGAAATTTATTTATAGTTTTATATGGCAAAGTAAATTTTGTGAACTATATGAAGTAAAGCCGTTTAAGGCAATTCAACATTATATGAGATTTAACCAAATATAAAAGTCTCAGAATAACATCCCATTGGGTCACGATGACTTATAAAAACCAAATAATATTTGATGAATCATGTGAACTTGTATTATTAGTGATATAACTGTCCTATTGGAAAACTGGCCTATAAAGTTAAAGAAAACAAGTAAATGGATATTACAAAAAGAGATGTACATTTTTTTTTCACTTGGCTTTCATATGAACTTTGTTTTAATGGCAACTGTATAAACATGACTTCTACAATCTGATGCATCCCTACCCCGCATGAGAGTTTGCATGTAAAAAGGCCCACAAGAGAAAACACATTATGCTCTTGAGTCCTGAAGACTTTTTCCTGACCTTTCATCCACCTGTTAGAGTTGCTGTCACTTGAAGCATTTTTATCCATTTTGTTTAGTTTTTATCACCATTAGCTTTGACCTTATTCCTTAAATCTTGTATTATGACAATTATTTGCATATTAAATTTAAGTAAAGAAAATTTTTATTCCCTTAAAAAGTTTCTATTGAATTGCACTTAGGTTTGCAAACATTTACAAAAATTGTACAGTAATGCCTCACATACCATCAGCCACACTATTGAGGTCCAGCTTTACTGCATGCTCCCCTAGTATTTCATATTGGCAGGTGTTTTTAACAATAAATATTCTTTTATTTTTATCTTTTTAGGGCCACACCCATGGCATATGGAGGTTCCCAGGCTAGGGACTGAATCAGAGCGGCAGCTGCTGGCCTACACCACAGCCACAGCAACACTGGATCCTTAACCCACTGAGCAAGGCCAGGGATCAAACCTGTGTCCTCATAGAAACTAGTCAGATTCATTTCCGCTGAGCCACTACAGGAACTCTAACAGTAAATATTCTAATAGATATTTAGTGACATCTTATTTTAATTTTGATTTGTATTTCTTTAGTGCTAATTTTGTGGAATATTCCTATATGATTAATTATCATTAATATACCTTCTTGGGTGAAATATCTATTTAATTTATTTAATTGCATTCTTTGTTTTCTGTTGTTGAGGTTGCGAGTTCCTTACACATTAGATACAAGTCAAGTCAGAAATGTGACTTACAAACTTTTTAATTAATATACATAGGAAAAAAGGGGCAGAATGTTTTCAAGATTTAGAACAATCTAAATTCAAAACCAGCAGATGGCCAGACCCTGTCTGAGGAAAGTGCCCTCCCTCAGCATGGCCATTATGCCTCCAGGTTCCACAGCCATGTCAGGTGAGTAGGATAAATGCCAGAGGAGGCTGGCCCTGTGGCTGGCTGAGCTGAACCATCATGGGAGCCCTAGTTCCCGCTTCACTGACTGAGGTTGGCCGCTGCTCAAAAATGAATTCAAGAGTTCCGGTTGTGGCTCAGTGGGTTAAGACCCGACTAGTATCAAGGAGGATGCGGGTTTGGTCCCTGGCCTCGCTCAGTGGGTTAAGGATCTGGCGTTGCCGTGAGCTGTGATGTAGGTCACAGATGCAGCTTGGATCCTGAGTTGCTGTGGCTTTGGTGTAGGCCCCCAGCTGTAGGTCCGATTTGACCCCTAGTCAGGGAACTTCCATACACTGCATGTGCAGCCACAAAATAAAATAAAATAAGATAAGATAAATAAAATAAAATAAAAACGGACTCATGAGTAAGGAGAAGTAATACTTGGGATTTTGGGGTGGGAGTAGGATCCTGTGGAAAAAATTGGACTTCCAGTTCATTTATAAGATAGGAACAATTATTACATTTTAAATCTTAAGAGGAAAGTGATTTTATTGTCTTTTCTCCTTAGGTAATGAAGCCTGAGATGTGTAATATATAACACAATGAGTCTTCTCACATAATATATTTTCCTGTGGCAGCTTTACCACAGATGAACAGTAGCGTGCACACACACTGCCCCCAGAATGCAGAAAAAGGCTTTTTGCTTTGGCACAGAGAGCTGTAGAAATTGCAAATTTGGAAACAAATCAGAAACAAATAGTTATTGAGCACCTGTCTCGCCCAAGCTATTGTTGTATGTTCTTGAGATAAATGAATGCACAAAAGACACCAGTTCCTGCTGCGTGGGAGGCTGCTTCACTCTTCATAAACACTTACTGCTCTTCCCTGAAGGCGAATCACACTTCCCACTCCACTGTGGCTGGTTCACCACCATCTCCCTCCGTGGCATCTGAGGTCAGGGCAGCGTGGTCAGGATTGAATCTCCATTTGTTTGCATCTCTGGTTGACATTAAGGACCACAGCCTCCTTATCTGATTTTCCTACAGGAAAAGAAACTTGAGTGGAAAGATGCTGAGATGTTTGTGCTATTCCTTTCCACAGTCTTTGTTGGCTGATACACTGGCAAAGTGAATATGACATCTTAGCAGAGAGAGAGAGAGACATGACAATGAGGAAAAGAAAAGGAAGAGAAAGTATTGGGGGTTAGTAACGGGACAGGAGGAAGGAGGGGAATGCAATTTCGAATAAGGGGCAATCATGGCAGATCTCTTAAGAAGGTCAACTGAGTAAAACTTTTTCTTCTAGGGTTTGAATAGAGTTCTGTTATGCTCATCTCCATCTCCAAATATTTGGTTAATACCATCATGTTTTAAAAATTAAGTCTCCTAACTTTTCCTCATGGTTGACTATTCTTTCTCTCCAAATTAAATACTTATTGAACATCTTCCAAGTGTCCAGTTGGGGACGCGCCAGGCATTGGGGATGATGGACCAGCCAGACGAGAATCCTCTGGTCCCTGCTGAGGATCAGAAGCTGGCACAGCTGTCCTCATGAGGGCTCCGCTCCCTGGGCCGCTGGCCAGTCTCTGTTCACTCCAGGACCTTGGCAGCTACTAGCAGTCTGTGTTCCCATCAGCATCTGGTTCTCAAGAATTAATTTTTAATTGAAAAAAAAAAAAACCATGGTGACTAAACACTCACCCTGGCCTCACTGTCTTGAGTCTGAGTGCAGGACCTGCCCTGTCTTTCGGTCCTATCTCTTTAAAAACAGGCCTTCAACATCTGTTCTGCAATTAGTGACTAGTCACTTTCTTACTCACAGGTCACACCTCCCTAGACTATGTGGAAAAGTATATTAAGGTGTTCCGGCGTTCCAGAACAAACTGGACATTTTATGGCAGAAGCATATCTCAAATCGGTCCCTCCCTTTAGGATTTCATGAATCATTTCTTTGGAACCCTTGTGTGCTGGGACCCTGAGAATCTTCTGAGGCTCTTTCAAGCCTGCTCACTAAGCCATGGGTTACAGGCACAGCTGTCTCTAGGAGCAAGGCAGGTTGAGTGGGTGTGAGAGCACGTAGGGAAGGGTGGCGGTGATGCCGAAAGAGGAGGGGACAGTGAGAAGGAGAGTACATACCTGAGGGGTTCAGAAGGAAGATTTCTAAAACCCCTACTGCTTGAAAAAACATGTGCTCTCAGACCAGGGGTGAAGAGGAATGCTGGCTCCTCGAGACTTCAAAGACATCTCTGATCCGGGGTTCGGCCATGCGTTCAGAACCCTTCGCTGACGAATAGCCCACGCATGGGTTCTGTCGGTCCTAGAATCCCTGGGCTGAGCTGGGGCTCCCTCCCTCTCATCCATTCCCTCAGGGTTAGATCCGGAGGAACTAGGGTGCCTGTGCCATTCTCAGGAGTTGTAGTACCTACACATTTCCAACCTGTCACACACTTTCCTTCTCCCTGGGGAGCTTGCCCTTTGTCTTGTGTGTGAGCAGGACAGGGGGCAGCAAGGAGCCTTGCTGGCAGACTCGCCCCAACTGTAAACCTGATTCCTAAACCTTGTACCCTCAGCCCCAGTCCTGACATTCAAAGGCCAGGCACTACTCCCTAGTTCTCCCTGCATTTCGCCTTTGTCTTTCCTTCCCAGGGGAAATGAATGCAGGATTCCTGATCTCAGATTTCACAAAAGAGGAGACAACTATCATGTGTGAGGCTAAAGAGCTTTGGAAGGGATTCAGGTTCCAGGCATTAAACAGCATCCAGTCACACTGAGGGAAAGTCATTTGCCTTTTAATTCTCTATCACTCCTGTTTACTTCAAAGAGAAAAATACACTGCTGTATCCTTATGGTCAGAAAACCACCACTCTTTTAAACAGAGGCTAGGGGCACAGACTCAGGCTTTCAAAAGGAAGAGAATGTAAGACAGAACTTACTTTCTGTTTTGTTCTAGGTACGGATCCCTGCATTTGTCAAACCACTCTCTCCTGAGTCCCTACCCCGTCACCCCCCCATCACCCTTTCCCTTGTCTGCCTGGACATCGCTTCCTTATTCTTGACGAATGCACTGGGCTATCGCCTCATCCAAGAAGCCGTCCCTGCTCCCCCCACAGTAACCCCAGCAGGTGGGACTCCCAGTCTCCGTGGCCCTAGTGGATCGTGCCCCTGGTTTAACTGGAGCATTCCCACACGGTGCTGGAGTGATCTGTTTACATTCCTGCCCCCTTATCAGGCTGTGCACACTTTGGGAAGGTACCAGAGTCCGCAGCGAGGGATCTTACATGCTGTAGGCATTCAGTCACAGTGTGATGTTTACAAATGTTCCTTCATAGAATTATGTCATTTAACAACCATGAGGCATTGTTAAAAAAAATTGGGAATGATGAGAAATATTAACGTCCAATCTATGAGAAGATGCACATGCAGAAAAAGGAATTGATGAGGAAAACATAGGAAAGATAATAACTATAAACTTATTTATATCCACACTGGGAAACAAGAAAACATGTAAAATTGATCCAAACTTGCACATTAGTAATCTCTGTACACAGAATAGGGGTTAAAATAGGAGGTTATGGTTTATCTAAAAATAGTTGGAATAGTCAAAGTGAATGCTCAGTGTTCACGACGAAGCTCCAGAGCATAAAGAAAACAAAACAAACGAAAAGCAGCTAAAAAGGGTGGGAAGAATTTGACCTCGAAAGTCAATTCTTCTGTGTACTGAGTACTGATTCACTGAAAATACCAGAAAATATTCCTGCTGTTAGTTATGTAACAGGGAAATCTTCCTAAATTATCCAAGTTTGTTTTGTTTGAAATAAAATGATGATTAAAAGTATCTCCCTCATGGAGAAGTTCTCAGGGATATACGAGAATTGTATCTGTATAGACAGAGAGCTAAAATTAGTCCTCAGTGCTGTGTCAAGGTGGAGTAAGAGAGTGAAAAGAAAAATCGGAAGTTCCATACCTTTCAAATCTAATCTGGCCAAAAAACCTTCGCATTTAGTAGAGGACAATAAACATTTTCTGTAAAGAGCCAGATAGAGATATTTTTGTCTTTGAAGTCTGTATGGCCACTATTAAAATTATACAATTCTGCCATTTTAAGACCAAATCAGACAATGCATATCGGAACAAGCATGGCTGTGTTCCAATAAAACTTTATTCACAAACCAGGTCAATGGCTAGATCTGGCCCACAGGCCCGTTTTCAAACCCCTGACTTACTAGGTTAGAAGGCACAAATATTCGGACTTTTTGAAAAAGAAATCTTTCATTATGTTTCTTTGGGTTTAATAAAACTTAGCACTCCATTGGTAATTTTTTTCAGTTTGGTTGCTGCCTGTATTTTGGAAATAAAGTTACATGCTCTTTTGGAATATTTCTAGAGAAAATTATTAGTTTAAGTGACTCCTATAAAGATTGGTTGTCTTTTGTCCCGAAAGAACACACAAAACGAATGAAAAAAAAGGTCACATATGTAAGGAAAACAGAATTCTGGCTTTAACTGATAATCACTCTTTTTTGGTAGGGAGTTAATGGCTGGAAAGAAAGATAAGCAAATTCTAGGAATTTCATAGCTTGGAAGGGCAAAGACTTTATATTGGTCAATTGTTTCAAAATTTAATGAGAAATATCCAGTAAGTCTCCCAGTTAATTTCACTGTACGTGACCAACTGCAAAGATCTACTAAGTCTGTTCTGTGTTTTTTTTTTTTTCTGCTTGTTTTGCCACCAGAATGGAAAAAAAAATAATAGTTGAAATTTTAATCTTTAAAAGCACTACCTTTTCTGTCATTTGTATCGTCATTTTCATGTAACGTCTTTTTTGTTTTTCTTTTATTGTAAGAGAACATTGCCTACCTGTGGGGCACTGCACTTCTGAAACTATATCACATAGCATTACGTGATGAGACGCCTCATTCTTTCAGATCCAAAAGCAGCCTGGAAGGACTCTTCTACGTTAGTTAAGTTTAATAGTTCCTCTTAGGACACTCCTCATATAGTTCCTTCATAGAGTTTCCTCCCATTACTCCATTTGCTCAAGAAGATATAATCCACATTTTTTTCTCTATCTAAAATGTTTAGAGGCATTGTGGAGGTTGTTCCCCATGAAGGACTTTCCAATTAGAATCTGTCACGATAGTTCCCCCTGAAATCTTTCAGGTTAAGGATTTCTTGTTTCTCAGAGGAGAGGCTCAGGCTGACACAGCAGAGCCACATCCGTGCATTTTTTGTTCCTCTTTGAGACTGGACAAAGGGGTCACCTGTTTTTTCCTGTCTCTAGGGTTTTTCCCCTAATCTCTCAACAACACCTATATTCATGTTTTCTTTAGTACTTGCTAGGACATCTTATTCCTTGAAATGTTGAACAAAGATTAATTTGTTACAGAAATCCACATGAGAAAAGGTCAGAGATTTTCCACATTGTTCATACGACTAAATACAAAAATAGTTGATGTTTAGCTAAGGGACAGCCTGAGAAATACATTATCCTATCACTTCTCTAATGTTGGTTCTAAGAGTAGTTTCTGTTTTTACAGAATCTTAAGGTATTGGCCCTCTTTTCAGTTAAGTTTTAAGCTAGGGAATGGGGCCCCAAAGACTTTCGTTCCCAAAAATGCACTCTTTAAAGATAATTTCCCATCAATCTAAATGTTTTCCTTTTGGATCCCATTTTAGGGGTATTTTTAAAGGCATGAATTGTTCACTAAATTTTCACATGGTGAAAAAGCAGCTTGGAATACAGTCTTTATAGGTGTATGTTGCATTTTTTCATATTTCTTCAATTTGTGATTCATATCTTTTATTTTCCTTTTATCGATTTCTCTAATCAGATTAGCAGGTGACATTTAGAATATTTGTCCTACCCTAATTTTTCTAAATGTTTTCCTAGTATTGCTATTGTTTTCTGGGTCAAGGAAGAGGAAAATATTGGGTGTGGCATAGAATAGATTTTGCGATCAAAATTATCATTCTTTCTAACTTTTCAACTAGGTCATTAAGAGGACAGAACACTTGAAGTCACACAAAATTTTAATGGTATAATGCCTATTTAACTGGTCACATGGTGCTTAGGGACAAAAAAATATAATACAAGACCCCTGGACTTTAAACTCTTGAAAATTCTTGGGACAAAATAAGATAGATGCCAGAAGGAGTAAATATTTTAATATCTCTGAGGCAAAAAGCGCAATTCCATTTGCTGATGAAGAACAAATAGATAGTTTGCTTATGTGGTTAAAATGTTTACTCTCAGGGGAGAAGATGAATTTCAGAAAGCATCCTCTGCTTTCTTTTCCTATTATTGTGAGCTTAATATTTGGGGAATATTATTCTAGATATGAGAAATCGTGCTCATGTTTTTTTTTTTTACAAGAACAACAAGTGTGATGTATTTTTATTACAGGATTATTAGATATATGGGAACTTGGATTGTGTTTCAAGAAACGTATGAATTTTAACTTACAGTCTTAGGCTAAAACCCCAGAAATGAACAAAATAGTCTAATCCAGAGCAAATGTAATTTAAAAAAAGGAAAAATACATAACGACAAAAGGGTATGATAGATCCATCATTTTAAAGAAAATATGACATCTTCATATATTTGAGAAAAACAGCTGTGCATTCATCTGGAAATTACTTTCTCTGATTTACCAAAACGGTGCCTAGCACAGTGCCCATTGAAATATTAATGGGTTACATGCGTAGAATACTTTGTGAATTTATGTCTGCAACCTTCTCTTCACTAAATTAAGTCTTAGCTAGCAATCCCCTCCCCCAGGCTCAGAAGTCTGAACTCATTGTTTGCAGTGACCACCACCTACAAGAAAAATAAAAGTCATCTCAGAAGTGCATGATGAGCTCCAAAACCACATTTCAAGGCAACGGGTAGCAAATCTTCGGTGTCTGCTTTCCAGAAGGTGCCATTCCAGGGTGGAGGCTACATTGCTCTGCTGGTGTTAATTTTGCAGATCTCTAGTCTTTGCTATCATAGTCGATCAAATATAAATACATTTCTATAACTAGATTGCTTGGAACTTGCTCAAGATTGACCTGTGACCTCCATTTATGAAAAACGGATATGCTTGATTGCTCCGCACTGACACCCAGCATGTTCAATTAATGCTTACATTATAAAGAATGTGCAAACAACACAAATGGAAATTAAACCCTTTTCACTATCTGTCTGCGTCTGAGCATTCACAAATTGAAATAAGTGTGAAAGGGCTGTCCTCAATCAATTTCAGCTCCAGTCCTGACCTGATTATGCTATGCGTATCAATATACATTTCCTTAATTAAACGCGGCTCAGTGAGCATTAATGGTATTAAGAAGAAAGAGAGAGAGAATGGGGCCTCCTATTACTACCCATCATGTTGTTGAGGGAAAACAATGGCGAGATTGATGAAGAGGAAAGTTGGCAGAAGAGAAAGCTACACCGTGCATTATCATAATTATCTCCTAGGCTGAGTGATTTCAAAGCAAGGCACCGAGAATATCACTTGTTTTTGCTCAGCAGTCTCTCGCAAGGTCCAAGGATTACAGGAAGAGGCAGAGCCATTACATCATTCTGAGAAATGCGGTCTTGTTTTTGGTGTGCTCCTGATTCATTCACGGCATATTTTGACACTGCTACAAACATTTCCGGGCTTTTTCTGACATTCCGCTTAAGCTACGCAAGAAAGTTCCTTTCTGAGACTCAGCTTTCTTCCTAAAACATTTTTTAAAAAATGTTCTGTCACTGGGCTGTTAAGCGGCTTCAGTATGCCGCTCTCCTTTCCGGTTGCTGTCTCATTTTCTTCTCTCCAGTCTTCTTTGTCCTCTGCACTCCCCGCAGAACGCCTCCCATGGAAGTCACAGTCTGGACGAGGCTTTAGCCTGCAGGGGCTCCATGGTTTCCTGGGTGAATTTCCTCCCCAGACTCTGACATAAGTAGCCCTACTCCGACTACTGCTTTCACTCTGTGATGTGCTGAGAATGTTGCTAATTAGACATTTCACAGGGATAGATAGCTTTTTACTCATTTTACTTCAGAGCCTAAAAGATCAAGAGCTGAGAGACTTGAGGAATCACAGACTGACTCAGAAAGAGGTGGGAGGAATACGTGGAATGTAACTGGCTGGGCTGGGTTAGAGTCATTCCACAAAAGATGTTCCTGCAGCAGGACTTGATGTAGCTGCCTGTGGATTAAGTTGTCTTTGATACCTAGATGCACTAAAGAGCTACGCCGTACGACAAGGTAAGTCTTGAAGAATAGGTAAGACTTACAGAAAGGTAAGAACTGATTACACGTAAAAATACTAGCATCGGGAAATAAGCCAGCTTATCTGTGAGTACAAGAAAAATGATAGACACCTGCTTCTTCAAACTTCTGGGACTTGGGTCCTAAGGTAGAAAATTAGATTGTAATGAAGCTTTAAGTTTACATCAGGAATCTGCTGGCCTGGGTTTATAAATGTGTTCTAACCAAAATGATAGCTGGGGAGCAAAACAAAGCACCTGCTTTTTCACCATACATGTCTTTTAAGAAGAAAGGCTAAGTGCTACTGGAGCCTGGAAATTAGGCATTTTCTTTCCCTTAGGGGAACTCTGAACTAAAGAAAACCCAGATTTTGGGTGAATTGAGCAACTGACTTTGGTTAAACCAGTTTTAATTGACTGTGGACTGGGCTATGGGTGGATTTTCTCCCATTACTTTCTCTGTTTCTGATACATCAACTCAGGTGAAGGACACAGGGAATGCAAACACCTTTAGCTGTGGTTTCTGCCTTCCTCTTGTCAACTGATTTCCTCCCAGCATTTTCAGTTTCAGGTTCTCTCTCTACTAGTTCCTATCAACTTTTAAATATGTTCAAATCTCCTCGAGCTTAAAGAACAACCCCAACAGTACATATCCAAAAGGAAAAGAGGAAGGAGAAAATAGCCTCTGAGTTGGTGTAATGCTGAGCTTTCTCCCTCTGGTTGTCTGAAGTCCTCTTCTCTCCACAGCCGAGCTTAAGAAATTTGTCTGTGGTTGCCCTTTACCCATCTTTACAATGCACTCACACCAACATTTATTTTCCATGCCCACAGTTCCATCAAAAGTATTCTCACCAAATCACCAATAACTTTTAATCCAAAAGACAACCTTCAGTCCTGATCTTTTTAATCCTCAGGAGCATCCTGCGCAGTCCAGTTTCTACCTCTAAGCATCCTTGGCTCCCATGATGCCTCACTCTCCCGGCTGACCCCATTCATCTCTGAACACTGCTCCCATTTCCCTTGTGGGCTTCTTGCCCCAGGTCTGCCTCTAGATGTCAGTATTAAGATCTGAATATCCTCTCCTCTTTTTCACTCCCTGCACCATTTCACCCAGATTCATGCTTTCGGTGACCAATTTTTTGCTAAAGCTTCTGAAATCTTTATTGCTGGCCCAGGTCACGTTTCTGAGATCCCAATTCACTTGTCAAAATCTTCACTGGCTCTCTGAATTTGGATACTTCACATGTACCAATGGTTATGCACGTTAGAGAATAAACTTATACTGTTTCCTTAAAAATGAAACTCTGCCTCCCCATGACTGAAATAATCCTCAGCTCAATTTTTGCAAAGCAAAACCCTGGGACTCAATGTTACCTTTCCTCTGTCCTCACCTGTCTACTCATCAACAAGTTCTATGCCTGCTCTTCTCCAAGTTGGTCCACTCCTCTACATCCTCACTTTAGAGTCTTTACTTTGGCCAAGGTCAGTGCTATTTTCCGTTAGCATTTCTGATAATGTCTCCTTTTATACTTTCACTCATCCGTATGCAGGCTCGCCCAATTCCCACGCTCAGCTGCTCCTCTAAGGACTCATTCGTTTGAGTCACGTCAGGCTTCCTCAGCCCCTCTAGCTCGAGCTCTACCCCACTCTGTACTTCAGTCTCTACCCCAGTCTCTGCCTCAATCTCTATCCCAATCTCTACTTCAATCTCTGGCTATTTCCTTCTGCTTTGTATTTTCCATACATAATGGATAATTCTTTTACATTTAGGCCTTTGGGTTCTGCCTACCAAATACTCTTTGAATGCATTGCCAAGATTACTCTTTCTCATTTTTCAGAATTCTGCTTCAATTTCATTTTTTTCTATGAAAAAAAGATTTTTTTGGTCTTTTTAGGGCCGCACCCGCAGCACGTGGAAGTTCCCAGGCTAGAGGTCCAATCAGAGCTGTAGCCGCCAGCCTATACCACAGTCACAGCAACACGGGATCCAAGTCACGTCTGCAACCCACACCACAGCCCACCGCAACGCCAGATCCCCAACCCACCGAGCGAGGACAGGGATCGAACCTGTAACCCCATGGTTCCTAGTCAGATTCGTCAACCACTGAGTCATGATGGGAACTCCCTGAAAATTTTCTTAACATCTTTTAATCTCCACCCTAAATTAATATAGTGTCCCTTACTATATGTGGCTATGATTCTTTTAGTATACGTGTTTGCTTTATTGCCTGTCAACCCTCTTGAAAGAAAGCAAGATCAGTGATTGCTAATAGGCAGAATCATGATTAGGGTTGGTTGAATTTTAAGACCGTCTTGAGAGAACTCTCCGTTATGGTTACTTGAATTGACTCAGAACTTTCTTTTCAGGAAAAACTTCATCCACAGGGCTTTCAGAAAACAAACAGCAGCAACTGTTTACCATCATAGATGCCTGAAGCTACAATATCAGCTTGGGCAAACCAGAGCCCAGGGGAAAAAAATTAAAAGAAAGATCTGTCAATTGAGAGGTTTACAACAGGCTTTGAAATGGTGTGACTGTAAGAGTTAAGAAGTAATGTCAGCATTGTTTCAAGATAAAGATCATTTTATAAAAGTTAATTGTATCTATATACACTAGCACTGAACAACATGAAAATAAAATTAGCAAAATAATTCACAGTACTTTAAAAACAAAATACTTGCATAATTTTAACCCAAAAATTTCATACTTGTGCTCTGAAGACTATAAAACATGGTTGAAATTAAATATCTAAATAAATGATGACATCCCATGTTCATGGATCGGAAAGAACTGTTAAATAGCAATTTTCTGTCAAATTTACCTACAATTCAATGCAGTTCTTATGGGTGTCCCAGTCTGTTTTTTCACAGAAATTGACAAACTAATCCTATATGGAAATTCAATGACATAGGATAACCAAAATTATCTTATAAAAAGATAAAATTGGAGGACTCACAATTCTTCATTTAAAATCTTACTGTAGAGAACATGTGATCATCTCCCCAATTTTGAGTGCATAGTTGCTACAAATGTAGCTAACAGCTAGTGGAAATCCCATATTGGCTTCTTGACCTACATAGTAAGGAATATTTAGGGAAAAAAAAGAATCAGGGTATCTTTAGAGCTTCAGTACCTCTCAAAATAATGTCAAAAGCAATTTTCTTAGCTCATCAAAAAATGTCTTATTTAAAAAGAATTTTGCCTAAACTACTTATATTGAATTATGCCTTTAGCAATTGAGATCTCTGAATGGTGGAATTAAAGTAAGATTATTTCATATTTTAACTTCTATTTTGTAATTAATATATGTTCAGTATGTAAGAAACATTGCAAACTTTTGATAGTGTCTTCCTAAGTGTGTTTTGACTACACAAATGATGCATATCATCCTGAATCTTCTCATTGTTGAGTAGGCACAAATTTTAGAGATGACTCTATTCCCCCCCCCCCGCCGCCTTACAGAGAAAGACAGCAAAGAAAATCCTGAGCTCCGTATGGCAGTGGTGGTCAGTGGCTTGAGTGGGGGCTCAAATTTTATCTTGTACTCAGTTGATTAGGGTCCAGGGTTGCTCTCTAGAGTTGATTCTCTTTGGTCTTTGATTTCTCCCTTGGAACTCTCCTTTTCTAAGGAAAACTTGGTAGTTTCTTATCCTGCTTCCTTTTCAGAGTGATTTGGGCTCTTTCATGTATTTAGAGTAAGACTGTGGGTGGAGCTGGAGCAATTTGGATGCTGGCCACACATCTCTCTCTCTCTCTCTCTCTCTTTCTCTAGCTCCCTCTCTCTTCTTCCAGAAAGTCTCAGGACTTTTCCAGATGGTTTGTCTGCCTGCGCATGTTTGGATACCTTCTTGCTGAGGGGCTTCAGAGGACTGAGACTTCCTACCATTCGATTTTTGGGTACCATAATGAGAATTCAAACACCAGGGTAGACGTTGTAGATGATGTGGTCTATCCCCTTTTCTGCATAACCTCAGGAGTAATTCACCATCACTTCTGCCATAAGCCATCAGTTCAAATAAGTTGTAAGCCCAGATTGAAGACGGATGCCATAGACCCTTCTCTTAATGGGAGGAAGGTCACAGTTACGTTTTTGAATAGCTTATGGGATGAGATGTATTACTAGGTTATCTTTTGAAAGGACAGTGTACCACAGAAAGAAACATCGTCATATTGATTCATTTTTTACACATGATCTATTATGTATCATTGTTGATAGCTAGAGAGTTGCCTTTGAAACTGGCAGTTGAAACTGATGTTCACACTTAAGTTGAATTCCCTGGAGTTGTAAGTGTCACCAAATTAGAATGTTAGTCTGGTTGTCTCTCAGTGTATAACACAATTTCCAGTTCCTTCTCTGAGCGTGCAGACCTTCCAACTGGGGCCATTTGTGAAATAACAAGGACGTTTATACAAATGCAACTTCAGGTCTATTGCTTGAAGAGATATTTTAGAACTCTTAAAAGCAGGGTTAAGGAAGATGAACTCAGGATTTTCAGAGATGGAGGTACATGGAAACATGTCTTGTCAGGTCATTTGCCTAAATTATAATTTAAGATCTGCTCCTGTCCCAGAAAATAGCAGTTAGTCCTATATCATATCAATTGTTGTCATCTGTAATTTAGAATGTTGAGACCTAATTTGGAGACTCTTTGGAGGTAAAGAAAACAGTAAACCTAGAAATACTGCGGAAATGCAAATAGCTATGGGAAATCTTTAAGCACAGCAAATTCTTAAAAAGAAGCTAGTGAAGTAAAATTTGAAGCTCACTAAGGCATAGCAGTTCTTCTGTGACAGTTAAGATTACGGGTAGCGGGAGCATAAGTGATGTGTGAATAAAATTAATAGTATTATTTTATTGGCAACTCACATTTCTTTTAATTTCCTAACGAAATAGTTGCTAGATGATGACCCAGTACATATTCTAATCTATTGCTGTTTTTTATTTTGGGGGGGAGGTCAGAAGTATTGCCATTGTAATGGGAAGTACCCAGCAATTGATTTTGAAATATTCTTCTTTGCAGAATGTTCACTCTCTCCCAGTGCAGGCAGTAAGGTTCTTATTGATTAAACAATTCAGGTTTGACCTTTCTGGTTGGGATTTTAGGATTGGTGCTCACAGGAACTTGCAGCAGCCCAAGGATATACATAGTTTGTTCATTCTGGAACCGCCTTATAATGTGCTGAGGGAATTACAGCCTATAATGAAATGTAAATTAATTCCACATTCTTTGAGGTTCAAATAAAGTTCAGTGAGAAAGTCTTCTTAGTACTTGTTATGCTGAAATAAGCCCTACTCCATAGGGTAGATTTATAAATTTTCTACATTTTTTTCATTATTTAAAATAAATAACATTCCCACTCTCTCCCAAGTGACTATGGGCTTAAGACACATTCCCAGAATAAACTAGGATGACAGACAAAATCAATAATCCAATAAGGCTGGAAGAGTGCCACCGCACTCCAGTTTCTTTCTGTGCCTGTTTCACATTTGGTTTCTATAATCAGTCAAGGTAGTTCCTTTAAGTTATAAAGCTCCACCTGTTGACAGGCTGGCTAGTTCACCCCAGTCACCCTCTCTGTGTGCTTGGTTCACTCTGAGAGCAGATCAGAGCATCCTTACTGACACTCAAGAACATAGGCAGCCCTATCTTAAACACTCTTAGGCATAGCACTGATACTCATGGGAAATGAGGTGGAGTAAACATTTTAACTGCAAACTTATCAGGTATAAAACCGATGGAGGATAAAGAAACTTATGAAACCTCCGGGTGTTAAAATTATCTTTCCTCCCCCAAACCAAATGATTTTAATGTTATTATTCTTCTTACACCTTCCATCTCTCTATCTAACTCTGTGAGGAAAACACACAAACATATGTCTTCAGAAAATCCACCCACAGTTCTCCTATACATAACTTCTTCCTCTATTTAATTTGATGGCATCCACCTCTTCTGCGATTTTCAGGGATTTTAGACCTAGGTCTTCATTCCCCTGAGGAAGAGAGAATGCAAGGAACTTGATTTGTAACAGCTATTAAAACTACAAATCTATCAATCTAATGCTTTAATTTAAGTATCATGTGTGAACAGTGTGATTTTAAGAATATATAACTACTGGACCATACCTGACTTCGTAAAAATCATGCTCAGACCTTCACTTACAAATCTAAATGCAATTCAGAAAAATTTAGTGAAGCTCAAATAAATGAAGTGCTACACATTTTAGAAGAAGATTACAAAATCAGCATCTTTTTAGAAAGAATTTGAGTTTCATGAATGGGTTCTTATGAGGGATCCAGATGCACTAAGACGACAATCTGTTATTACTTGAGCATGAGCACAATTCCCAATGCCTTTCCTTGCAGAAAGACACAAACAGACATTACGTCTTTAGACTTTCATTTGATTCATCTTGAGATGCATATTTGAAAATGCTTATTTTTGTTTAGTTTGCAAGTTAAAGTTTTGCTTTTGAAATGTAAGCAAGCAGTCATTGACTAAAATGATTTGGTGCCCAACTATCTAACTTGTACCCATAGTCAAATTTAGATACCTTTTGTGTGTGTGTGTGTGTGTGTGTGTGTGTGTGTTTTGTGCGTGTTGCATGTGTGTGTGCTTTAATAGCACTTCAAACATTTTTCCTGTATTATTCGGGTTTCTCCAGAAAGACATAATTTATAGGATATAGATATAAAGATAGAAAAATGCATAGGAAGAGCTTTATTCTGAAGGACTGGCTCATGCATTATGGAGGCTGACTGTTGACTGTGAGCTGGGGGCCCAGGAAAGTGGGTAGTGTGGTTCTAGCCCAAGCTCAAAGCCTGAGACCAAGGGAGCCGATGCTGTGTGTCTCGGTCTGAGCCCAAAGGCCTGAGATCCAGGAGCACTGACGTCCCAGGGCAGGAGAAAAATTGATGTCCCAGCTGAAACATAGAAAAGAAATTTGTTCTTCCTCTCTCTTTGTTTCTGTTCAAGCCCTCAGTGAATTAGATGTTGCCAACCCCCTTGGTGAGGGCGATCTCTACTGTATCTACAGATTTAAATGCCAACCTCTTTCTGAAACACTCTCACAAACACACCCAGAAATGATATTTTACCAGCTTTCTGACTGTCTTTACCAGCTTGACCATCACCCGGTCAAGTTGACCCATGAAAGTAGCCATCATCGTAGCCACTCTTTCTCGACTGTTTAACGCAGGAACAGGAAAAATCTCGACACTAAAATGCACCTGGACATAATCCATGTACTCAACTGTTCACTCATCCCACTGTGCTTAGCATAGTAACAGCATATTCCAAACCATAAAATATACCCGTATGAGTCCAATCATCATTCAACCATCGAAATAGATGTGTTTACCCACGGTATTTTTCTCAAAGCAATCTTTTCTTTATTCTTTAAAGAATTAACATGCTTTGCTTTAAAAATCTATCGAAGTGGTTTTCTGGGAGCTCCTGCTGTGGTGCAACAGAATTGGCAGTGTCTCTGGAGCACTGGAATGCAAGTTCAATCCCCAGCGCGGCACAGTGGGTTAAAGATCTGGCGTGGTCACAGCAGCAGCTCGGATTTGATCTGATCTCTGGCTAAGGAACTCCATATGCCACAGGGCAGCCAAAAAGGAGGAAAAAAGCCAAGACTGAGAAGAGCATCTGAGGTGAGAGATGGAGAAAGAGAAGGATTCCTATCAACAAGGTCTGAGTCCTCGGATCCCTTGGATCTGATGCTAGTGTGACTGCCTTTTGACTTCCAGTTACATGAGTCGATAGATGCCCCACTTAAAAAAAAAATGTGGTTTTCTTTCTCCAAATCTCTTTCTTCCTGTCCATCAATCATATGTCATACAATTGGCACAATGGCAGCTATTTTTCTGCTCAAAGACCCACTCTTTTCTACCAGGACACACTACTGCCCATAATAATATCATAGAAATATTCAGCCTGGATCTGAGGTGCTCTACGGTGGGCATCTCTGAACTTTTCCTTTTTAATTTTTATCCATTTCTCTTAACTTATTATTTACTTACCCTGCATTTATTGAGCCCAGGAACATCCTCAGAAAATTGCCAAACTGATCAGTGAACACACGAGCTCACAGGCAATAGTAGATAGAGGTATGTGAATAAATACTTCTAATACAATGAAATGGGCACTAATATAGAGGGAAAAGTCTACATTAGGGGAGCATTAAGAAAGGGAAAACCTAGATGGGTAATGGGTAGCTTCCCAGAAGACACATATTAGATGAGCTACCAACAATGAGCAGGAGTTTATCAAACAGAGAAGGAGCAAAAGAGTATTTAAGGAGGAAAGAAATGGCGACATTTGGAGGCACTAACTAATATGACAAGTTCAGTGAATAACACACAGCATGACTATAGACACATACAGACAGGGTGAGGAGAGGTCAGGATTGAGTCTATGGAAGGTCATTACAACTAGATAGTGAAGAATCTCATGCTTGGAACCATTAACTTTACCTAAGTTGAGAAATTTTATGGTCCAACTTGTGTTTTATAATATAAAGCAGTAAGTCAACTAGAAGATTGACTAGAACTAGAAGTAACAACTAAAAGTCAAGATTCTAGTTAGAAGTGATTGAAATCACCCAAGTAAGCTGTGAAAGAGTTAATAACTGTAGTTGCTGATTTACTAGAAGAGAGGAAAGTGTCCCAAGATAATTCTGAAGTGTATGGAGTACTTGATGACTGCTCATATATGAGACAGGAGAAAAAATATGGAATGGTTGCTGATGACTGTCACCTTCCAGACTGGGAGAGAGAGTCAAAGATAATGCAATTAAATAAGATAAACTCAGTAAAAAAGACTTGGCTTTGGGTTTGAAGTAAATAGAATAACTAATTTTGTTTGGGACATTTTGTGTTTGAAATGTTCTTGTTGCTATTAGATAATTTGTCTTCAATAAATTGAAATTATAATTCTGTCACAACTAAATACTGAGATTTGAAAAACATTACAGTGATGATAGTTGAGGCTGAGGGAGGCAATAATATTTCAGAAAAAGAAATAAATAATTTGGAAAGGAAAAAAGCCATAATTGCCAGAATTTGAAAGCAAGCAAGATATCCTTCAGTAGGTGAATGGATTAAAAAAAAAAAAAACTGTGGTACATTAAGACAAGGGACTCCTTTGGGTAATAAAGACAAATAACCTATCAAGCCATGAAAAGGCACAGAAGAGCCATGAAGGCATAGTAACTAAGTGAAAAAAGCCAATCTGTAAAGGCTGCAAACTGTACGACTCCAACATATATGACATTCTGGAAAAGACAGAACTATAGAGATAGTAAAAGATCATGGGTTGCCAGGAGTTGTAGGGTGGAGGCAGTTAGGGTAATGAAATTATAGTAATGACATATGTCATTGTTTGTCCAAATCCATAGAAGGTATAATACCAAGAGTGCATGTTAATGTAAACTATGGAATGTAGGTGATAATGATGCACAGATTCATCACAGCATATATACCCGCTCTGGGAGGGAATGCCGGTAACAGGGGAGAGCATGCATGTGTTAAGTAAGGATTATAAATGGCATCTCTGCACCATCTCCTCAGTTTTGGTGTGAGCCCAAAACTGCTGTAAATAAATGATGTCTAAAAAAGGAAAGGTAAAAAGAGGGACTATGGAAGACCAACATTTAGGTCAAAGTCTAGCCCACTATGGATAAAAACCAAGAGAACAGAGAATTTTGAAAATACTGAGTTTTCAATGTGACTGAATAATTCAAAGTCATTAAATAAGACAGTGAATGGAACATATCTAATGGATTTTCCAGTCACATCGCTGATATCATTTGTCAGAATTCCACATATTTTCAGAGTGCTAAGGATATAAATTTGATTGGAGTAATTTAGAAGAAAGTGAGAAGTGAGAAAATTGAGACTCTGAAGTTGGATTCATCTTTCACAAAATTTAGCAACAGACACATAAGCTTAAGTATATCAGGATGCAAAGTCGACCAGAGGAGTGGCTGAAGGCCAAAGGATGCCATTTACCATTCACAATAGTAGAACAGAATGTTAATGATAGCTCTAGGACTTGTGTAAAGTGGTGGCTAGTGCATCAGAGTACATTGTAATAACATATACTGAGATAATAAAAATTGGGGAAGGAAAATATTTGCATATGTTCTACTTTGAATATATTAAATCCAAAGAAGCTGTAAGATGGAAATAAAATTCAGTTGTTTCTCCTGATCTGACTCTGGACATCAATTCAAGTGTCATTATTGTGTAGATTTTATTTAAGGTTAATGGATAAGATCTCTGGGTGAAAAGACGCATCAAGGAAAGAGAAGGGGTCCCATGACTGAGTCCAAAAGACCTCCAACACTTAGAGACAAAATAGAGAAGAATCCAGAAAAGAAAGATAAGAAGAAGTGACAAGGAAGGTACAGGGACAATGAGAAAACAGAGCATCATGAAAGCCCAAAGCTGAAAGGATTTCAGTGAGGCAGTGGTTAGTGGAGTTAAAAGATACTAATATGTTGAATAGATGAAGAGAGAAAGTATTCATTGCCCTTGGGAATATAAGGACAGATGAGGGCCTCAACAAAAGCCGTTATGGTGAGAATTTAGAATTTAAATCTTCTACGTAACTAACTACATACTTAAAATGGTTTGGGGGTATTTTTTTTGCTCATTCATTTATTATTACGTAAAGTTTCAAATATAAAGAAACACTGAAAGCACCATACAATGAACATTGTTATACCCATTTCCTAGATTTTACCACTATTTTATTATTTGTTTTATCACATACCTGTTCACCCATATATTCATCCCTTAAGGCACCTTATATTTTTGGCACAGAGTAAATATACACATTTCCCCATAAATTCTTCAGCATGTATATCATTAACTGTTCAGTATTTATGTTTTTTCTTTTGATATAAAATTTGCATGCAGTGAAATGTACAAGCCCTGTGTACAGTCACTGAGTCTTGACAAATGCATATATACGCGTAACCCAAGTCTCTTAATATATACAATATTATCATCCCTCCAGGAAGTTCCCTCATGGCCCTCCATATACTTTTTTATAATAAAAAAGTAAAATTATTTGGAATGTATATATGACATGATCCCTTTTTTGCTATAGAAATGTAGCAAAAAATTGGAAGAAAAATATAAAAAATAAATATTCTGGATAGCGGGATTATCATAAAATCATATGACTCTCTTCAACAACACAGGTTGGCTATTCTAGGAGAATTTTTCCAGGAAAACAAAACTTGCAAATAACTCCAATGGTTACTCCATAAATCTCTTGAAAGATCCATCAAGTCTTCAACAAGACCTAGAATGAATTATAACCCCAGGATTCTTTGAACTCCTTAACCCCATACCTTGTTTCTCTGTGTTCACTGACCCTGTTATATCATGATGCTTACTCAATCCTAACTAAGTCTCCTTGTTGAAAGACCCACATACAACACACAGCAAAGTGTCAGTGACTACCCCAACTGTGTTTATCCTCTGTGAGACGCTAGTGCACCCGGAAGCAAGGTTCTTCTTTACCATGCTTAGAAATAACTCAGCTTCCTTTGAGCAACAGGTTGTTTTGATGGTATTTGGGAAACCAGAAATGGATAATGAAAAAATAACAGCAAGAAAAAAATCTGTATGAATGGTTTGCAGGATAATGGCAGGTGAAAAAATAGGATAACCACGCATACACAACAAAGGTAAACACTTAATTCTAAGAAGAAGGTGGGTAGCTGGACAAAGATACAAGGTCAGGAAGGGGGTTGTTTTATTTAATGTTTTGGGATTGGGAAAACTGTACCATATATGTTTGCTGAAAGGGATAATCTTGAGGAGAGGTGGAAGTTGAAGATACATAAGACAGAGGGCATAACCAAAGAAAGAAGGTCATTAAACAGGTGAAAGGATGGAATCTAGGGCACATGTGTGAAGATAAGTTTGATGAGAGAAAAACACTTCTTTCCTTCCTCCAAGAGAGAGTGCAAATACAGATGAATTATAGATTTGCTGGCTTAAAGATAAAGAGATCCTTTGTTGCTATTTCTTCAAATGAATTTGAGCCAAAGAATTAGTGAGGAAGAGTGTGTGTGTGTATGGTGGGGGTGAAATCTGAAAAGCCAAGAAGTATTAAAAAAAAATCATTTCTAAAGTAAGCAGGCAAGTTAGGCACTATTGAGAACATACATGAGCTCTGAGATCAAGATTATGTAAAATAAATAAAAGCTGATAAATCCAATAAGTGGTTTACAAAATGAATGGAGAACATTCTCACTGTTGCCAGGAGTGGAAAGTCTTCTGAAAGAAGTGGACTGTTTGGGCGATGATGTTATGGAGAGCCTGACCAGAGGCGCATCTACAGAATCCTTGGATAAGTGCGGCAGCCCCATGCCCTCGATTAATTTTTTAATAGATTTCACAGAAGGATTCATAGTAAAGTATAGAGATTTTCCATATACTCTCCACCTCACAAATACATAGCCTCCTTGATTATCAACATCTTCCATCAGCAGGTGCACTTGGTAAGGCTCATGAGCATACGCTGACACATCATGAGCATCCAAAGTCGATGGTTTACATTAGGGTTCACTGTGGGTGTGGTGTGTTCTGTGGGGTTGGCAAATGCAAATGGCTTGTATCCACCATCACAATTATCGTACAGGATAGTCATATTGCCTTACAATTCTCCTGCGCTTTGCCTACGTACTCCTCCCTTCCCCACCACCCCTGGCAACCTGATCTTTTTATTGTCTTCTTTTCCAGAATGTCAGATAGATAGTTGGAGTTCTGCAGCAAGCAGCTCAGATTTTGACTTCTTTTACTTACCCCTGATTAATTTTGAAGTAGCTGAAACAATTTTTTTTCCATCTTAAAAGCTTTAAAATCAGTGAATAGCAATGCATCTTTTATTCGGAGAATTCATTTAGAAAATGTTCAAGTTATGTGTTTATGTTGATTATGATACCAGCATTCCTCTTTCTGTCCATATAAAGATCTGTATTTTCCACTGATTGTCGGGAGTTAATTTCTGGAGCTGACCAGGAGAATATTGGTAGCAAATATTTCAGAAATGTTATTTATACTTGCCATATGCTATGTAAGTTAGAACCTCCAGAAAAAAAAAGTACAATTTAGTCAAATTTGTCTAAAGCCATGTTTATTTTCATGAAACAAATAAACAGCAACCTGCTTTTTCAGCCTGTTCCCAATATTCTTCAATTTAAGTACAGAACCTCAATATTAAAAACAATGTTGATGTTTCATTCATTCTTGCAGAGCAGAAATACTGATTCGAAGAATATTATAAATTTAGATTTTTTTTTGTCCATCCTTTCTGACATTCTTTTCCTATAATTTACTATCGACAGGATGATTCACTTTCATCTGCAGAGTTGCACGCTCCTTAAGAACTTATTTTTTTCTTTTTAGGGCCACACCTGTGGCATAAGGAAGTTCCTGGGCAAGGGGTCAAATCCAAGCTGCATCTGCAACCTATGCCACAGCCTGTGACAACACTGGATTTTTAACCCACTGAGGGAGGCGGGGATTTAGCCTGCATCCTTCCGGACACTGTGTTGGGTTCTTAATCCACTGAGCCACAGCGGGAACTCTGAGAACTTTCTATAAGTAGTCCAATGCTTTCTAATTGTGTTATACAAACCGCTTTATGTTGAAGACTCTTTTGGTGGGTATCTCAGCTGTAAGGACACGGTCCTTTGAATTCTACATATGAAATATTTAATTTGGTTTGAACTAATTAAGAGTGACTGTTGAATATTTCGTATCTCCTCTTTTTTTTCTAGTTATGTTAAATACTATACTGCAAAAGTACAACTGTGAGTATTTCTTGTTTGCAGTTAGTTAAGAAGTCCTATCTTAAATCTCCCTGCCATATCTTTTCTGTGAAAAAGCTTGGCATTGCACACACATATATATATGCCATCACTCAACCAAACTGACACAGTTGAGAAACCCATCTGAGAAGCAGATTTGAAGAGAATTAACATATGCCCCTAGAATATCAACGAGCAAGGAAAGAATTATTAGAACGATATAATTTCTAAATTATAGTGCATAGGAAAATAAAAGGAAATAAATTTTTTAGTTATTTAGGATCATAAATACTAATTATGGCAAACTCCGTACTTAGCTGCAGAATGAACGTTTCCAGCTTTATTAATACACTGCCTGAGATTTTTTTGTTTGTTTTACACTCTTACGCATAAGATTTAGTTCAGTAAGATTTTAACATTCCATAAATTAAGCCTATGTGCATAACATTTCAAGTATAATATTATGCAGGGCATTTATTCAGTTTTAGTATAGTACAATTAAGACTCATGGATATAGTAATTTTCAACGCAATCACAGTGAGACATTCCATTAACTTATGAAAACTGAGTTCTGCTAAACATTCTGATTGTTAACATGGAACAGAAGGTCCAAGATGACTGGATTCATCCTCTCAATTTTCTAACTTTTATTCTTTCCTATATTCTTTGTGTGGCAGCTGTTGGACTTTTTGCACAAGTTTGCCAGCTTTCCTTTACAGCCTGTGGTTTTTAAGTTGTGTTTTTCTGGAACTACCGAGGAAAAATAAAATGGCCTCATCGTCACACATGATGCAATGAAAGGATAAATCTGAAAAGGAAGAGCTTGAATGAATGTCAGTACCAAGAAACCGCTTGACAAGTTAGCATCTCAAGATCTGAGGACAGTTTTTCCTAAATTCTCTTGTGAAGTGACCACGTTTTTTACTGGTATCCTTTTTTGTTGAGACTTACACTTTGGTCTCAATCCTATATTACAAAAGGAGAGTTCAATTGCTTCTAATAATATCTACCCAATATTCTGTGATAATCTATATGGTAAAAGAATCTGGAAAAGAATGGATATGCTTATATGTATAACTGAGTCACTTTTTTGTACAGCGGAAATCACAACAGTGTTAATTAACTCTACTCAATAGAACTTTAAAAAATGAAAAAAATATAAACTCATATTTTAAACTCAAAACTAATATTCTCAAGTTTAACATCTGGTTTGAAAAACGATGTACATATGAGGAAAATATGTACATCTACAAACAATAGATGGTACAGTATTATATAAAAGAAACCTACCCTATTTGAAAGAAATTGGAGGCAGACGAGACCCTCTTGACTGGAGAACTCAAAAAACTCTTCATGGAGTATTGGAGCCCAGCCGTGGGTGTGGGATTAAAATTTGAGTCAACGGGGAAGACCAGGAGGGGTCACTCTGCTAGGGGAAAGGCAGGAATTTAGAGATTAAAAAAAAAAACTATAGCATGATCTGCAGATAGGAGAGCAGTCCTGAGCAGACCTGAGGGTTCTTTTTGGAAAAATAGGATTTCCATTTGAAAATGGAAATAGGACAGACCTGATATTCTAGTCTAAGGAGATCTGACTCTACCCCGTGGACAAGGAGGACTGTCCTGAAGGTTTCTGAGGCACAGGACTCACATGATGAAATTCAGTTTTGAAAAAACCATGCCAGTATCGGCATAGAGGGTAATAAGGAAACACCTTGGTTATTACGAAACATGAATTAAAAAATCCGGCAATAGGAGTGAAAACAATGGGGAAATTTGAAAAAAAAAAGAAGGAATTAATGTAATGTTGGCATGATCTGCAGGGATGGTGAGGCTGGACGTAATTTTGATATCTGAAAGCTGTGCATTTGAGAGGCTTGGAGAAAGGTCATACTGATGACAGTAAATGTGAAATCAGAGGTGGGGGGGTGAGTGGAGGTGGAAGATATGGAGGGAACACATCGCTTGGTTTGAGATTCATTCTTGAGGGGAGGCCAAGGCACCAACTGGGAAAGGACCATTAGGCATATGTAAGATTTGAGTGGAATAGATTCAACCTTCGCACGTCCGGAAGAATTTCTTCTCAGTTCACTACACAGAACAAATAATTATTCACCTGCCTGGTCCCTGCCGGTTAGCCACTGGGTCAAATCAGGCACTGCAGCCCTTCCTAATCAGTTGGTTACCTTCAGGTCTCCTATCTAAAGTCCCAGACTTCCTCTCCCTTTCCTCGAGGCAGACTTTAAAAGCATAAAAAGCAGGATAGGCTTCAGCTTCAGAGATCACTTAGAATAAACACGGAGCATAAAATCTCTCCATATCTCCTCTGTTCATCTAGTGGAAAGAAAATATCAAACTCTGCACCCCACTGCTATTCCAGCTATTGCTATTTCAGCTCAATTTACGAGGAGAAGGATGAATTTACATGAGACCTGTCAGGGGGAGAAAAAAGAAAAAGAAGCTTTCAGCTACGTGCTGGTCAGGACGGCCCCTCGCTTAACTTCAGTCACATCAAGAATCAACCACTTTTGACCTGCTCATTGTTTTATGAGAAAAAACTTTGAGTTTTCTATTTCTTTCCCTCTCCTTGTCCTCGTCCAGTTTTGACTACTTTGTTTTCCATCAGCAACTTAATGGGACTTGGACTCTTATCCGTGGTCCTTCCTTTACAGCCGAGACCCTCCCCCGCCACCTTCCAGGAGCACAGACCCAGAGGCAGCGTTACACAGCAGCGTTCACTTCTGCCGCTCATTAGAGGCACAAGCCTCAGCAAAAGACTCGGTGAAATCTCCATTTTATTCCTTTCTGCAAAGTGCGGATTTTAATTTTTCAGAAAATCACAAGATTTCCATCACTAGTTTTTTTTTTTTTTTGAAAGACCAAACTATTCACTTTCTTGGGCTCTGTAGCATTGCAGAGAAAAACTATGCACTTATGCATATTAATAGGGCTGTAAATTATGACTTACAGTCTGAAATGGGAACTCAACTGTGCTCGGTAAACTTTCAATATGTTTTGATTATTTTGTGCTCCCATAGGCTGCAAGGACTCCTCGAGCCTCAAAGCTTACACTCAACCCAACCCAACGTGCTCAGCAGAGAAACAGCAGGCACTGGAGAATAACGCCTTCTTATTTCCACTCACAAATCGACACCCCCCCACACACACATATGCCAAGCTGTTCTCTTCTGCTGCTTATTAAATGGAGCACCACAGCTCCTGGAAGGACCACACCCTTCCAGGATGCCCCATTCCCCCTCCTCCCCAACCTCGCCTCACGTTCAAATAACATCCATGTCTCTGCCACCATCGGTTCCTACGTCTCTGCAGGGTCATCACTGTCATCACACAAAATGTTATGGCTAGGCCCCATCTTAAATAAAATGCCTCCTTCTGGCCAAGTCCATGTGGGGCCACTACCCATTTTCCTGCTTACTCTCACAGCCAGACGTCCACCGTGGCTTCCTGTACTCGTGTTCTCCGCTCCACTCTCATTCCCAAACCACACACACACACACATATACACACACACGCACACACATACCACACACATGCGTTCATAGGTACAACACACACACACACACACACACACATATACACACACACGCACACACATACACACATAACCACACACATGCGTTCATAGGTACAACACACACACACACACATATACACACACACGCACACACACATATACACACACACGCACACACATACACACATACCACACACATGCGTTCATAGGTACAATACACACACACACACAGACACACACACACACACACAAGCACACGTCTGCGGGCATCACATCCTCCTCCATGGGTCGACATCCAGCTGGTACTCTGGCTTTTCTCTGCTCTCTCAGAAGACTCAGCTGAGCTCCCTTCTACCCTGACACCTGACCTCTTCTTAGTGTTTCTGAGAAATCATAGTCATCTATGTTTCCTCTTACCTCTCTGTGTATTTTCTTCTCACCCTTGTCTGCCAATTGCTATCCTTTAAATGGTGGTATTTTGTGGAGTTCCATCCTGCACCTATTTCTCAGCTATTTTTACATTTAATCTCCTGGTCGATACCTCTTAGTCCATAGGACCGGAGTACCGTTTGCGTGTTGCGGATTCCAGATTTGTGTCCTCAGTGGTCTCCTTGGCATCCCCCCGGACTGTCTCAGAGACAGCTCCCACGTTATGAAGTGCCACCTCCCAGAGAAAATGCCCGAACTACCAAACTGGGCACGTTATGAAGTGCCACCTCCCAGAGAAAATGCCCGAACTACCA
>PVHT020000085.1:1388289-1501686 GCA_004024745.2 Catagonus wagneri
CAGAGGAAGGCTCCCTGGTACAGGTGACACTTCAGGGCAGTTCCTGGTACAGGTGACACTTCAGGGCAATTCCTGGCCTCTCTGGTGCTAACTTCACCCACGCGCTCTTATCTCAGGAAGCTTTCCGGAATGTTCATGAGATGGTTTAAACATCTGAATCTGCTCTAACATGTGAGCACATCCATCAATCACTGCCAAATATCTGATTTTGACAACAAATCAACAAATTATTTGTGACACCCTTCACAGCAAATCTGCAGACAGAGGCTGAAAAGATCTCTCAAAACACCCAGCAAAGATATCAATATTGAGTCTTAGTTATCTGATTAGAGTTGAAAGACTGTTTTTTTGTTTGTTTTTGAAAGACTGTTTTGATGCAACTCGAGCTGTTTTTGTTACAGTAACTGTTCAGGGCAAATAACCGGTTCTTATTTATTCTTTTATTTTCAGTCTTTTTTTTTTCCCCTCTGTGTGAGGCCAAATGTCCTTGAAACAGCCCCATTTTTAATCTAAGAAACTCTATTTTCAGATAATCAAGTAATGAATACAACATTGGATTGAATTTTCTCAGAAAGCTTTTCACGGACTTAACTGGCCCGTGAGTAATAAGAACTGTTAGTGGCCTCTGTCTCTCTCTCTCTCTCTGATTACATTAATTAACTCTCTCTCACTCTCTACATTTATGTAGAACAAGCATTTTATTTAAACTTGAAAAATTTACTGGAGGTTCAGAAGTTACACAATTTTAATAAAACAAGAGTAACAAAATTAGGCTGCCTTCTTTCTTATCAAGAAGGCTAATTTTGTAACAGTTTCCCAGATCTCATTCCTATTATCACGGTAAGGGTTGCGTCATTGCTGCCATTTTCTTCTGCTATTAGCACCCGGGAGGGGATGAAGCCGAGGAAGAGGACCGCACAGAGAGAAGTACGAGACTAAGTATCCTCTGCTGCCTGACGCGTCCGCACACTCTTCTATTTTTTAATGAAAAGAGACTTTCCATTTGAAGTCGGCCTTCTTATCCTCACGATCGCTCCCTCTCCACTTGAAACCTGCCACAGGGTTGGCAGCTGCGATCAAACGGGCTAAACGTTACCGCTGCGTGAGTGCTCAGGGGCGGCTGCGGCACAGAGGACACGGGGGAAAAAGTCCCTGCGCCCCGTGCAGAGGAGAGCTTGGGCTGCCTGAGCTCCCAGACGCGGACTCAGCAGAGTCTCGGTGGAGGTGAGGCTGCTGTTTGCACCTGCAGCCTAGAGGATGCACGAAGGAGCCCCCGGGGTCATTCAGCTCCTCCGCTGGAAAATCAGCCTAACAGACTCCCATCTTTCTAGCAGTCATTAAACTCCTTTCCTAATGTGATCAAATTACCAGGCGAGACAAAAAAATCCTCAGAGGAAGAGGGAGGTGATCTATAAAAAGAGGCAGAAGCGGCAGGAATTCCTTTTGAAGACTTTCAGGAGCTGGTATCTTTTAAAGGAAGCTCGGAGAAGCGGCATCCCGCCGCACTGACAGCACGTTCCTTGTTACCGAAGGTGGCTTACGGTGGCTGTGCCCACGTAACTAAAAAGTTCTCCTGCCTCGACCCGCCTGTAAGGAGTTTGTCCGGTGGAAACACGTCCCGTTTCCCTTTTGTTCCTGCCGTCCCTAGCACAGGACCTAAGGATGTGCTTCTGTAAACCGTTTATCACACATCAGTTTCCAGGTCCTCAAGTCCTGCATTTGACGTGTCAGCTCACTCAAAAGGCAGGTAAATCCCGTGCCTGTTCTTCGCTGAGACCCCGGGTGGGGTGAGGAAATCTTCCTGGTGTTTCCTAAATCCAGGCAGGGGCCGAGCAAACTGCTGGCTCCCAGACATCCGTGTGTCTCGCTTTCTGCTTTTACAGAGTTTTCACTTTTGCAGTTCATCTCCTACAAGTGCTGAGCATTTTTCTCGAGTAGTTAGGTATTGAACTCTGCATGGTTGCTAAAGTGCCACCACCTTGATCTTGAGGAGCAGGGCGGCTTGCGGGTGGGGTCGTGGGCCTCGCAGCTCCGCACAGTCACGCCGGAGTCACAGGGACACTGCATCTCCCAGGCCCTTTCTTGCTTCCTCTTACAGGAGCTGCTCAGGGCTCCTGCTTCCAGGCTCGGCTGCCACCATGTCACTCACCTCTCATTTCCTCCCGCGATCTCCCCCGTTAGTGTGTCAGCCCCCCTAAACCCCCGATCCCCACAGGGCTGACTGTTTCTCACCTGGAGCCATTTCACTGCCTCTTCCTCTCACTCCCAGGCCTCCAGCTCAGGGCACGAGTTCCTTTTTCTTGGCAGGTGCCCTGGGGCTCGCTCTTGAGCAGATTACTTTCCTCCTTCTGAAATTTATGAACTACAAGGTACAGAGAAAGGCCGTAAAAGTCCCATCACTGATTGTAAACCAACACAAGTTCAGTAGAGAAAAGACACAAAATAAAGACAAAAATGAGTGGAAAGAAGGAGAGTTCCGCCACCCTCTCGCCTTCACTCAATCCTTTCTGCTGTTTCGGTACGTTGTCTTCCAACTATCTAAACGGTTTGTGATATGTATGTATCATTCTTCTAGAAAGTAAGGATAATAATACACACAGTGTTATTTGTATTTTTCATCTAATGTTACATTAAGCCTTTACATCACTGTCTTTCAATATTATACTAATGCCACAGTAATCAATACAGTGCGGTACTGGCATCAAAACAGATGTACAGGCCAATGGAACAACTGAGAAAGTCCTTTAAGAATTTTTTTTTGACTTAAACTTTTTCATGCTATCCCTTCACACTGTTTCATTTCCCTTGTTAAGACTGAATGGATTTCTTTCCCCCAAAACTGCTTTACAAAACAGAGGTGGGTGTTTGTGTCTGCTGTGTGTGCCTGTGCATGCGCTTGTAATAATTATAGAGTGAGTTACATTACTTAATATCTGACTACGAATATTTCAGTCCTTTATATTCCTAGAGTTATGAGAAAAAAGAAGATTTAGGGCATTAGGGAATGTGCCCTTTCAGATATTTTAAGAGCTGTAAGGTTGCTGGATGGTAAATCTGTGCGCTTTAGCTCCAAAACAGAGAGGAGCAAATGGGTGCAAATATCAGAAAATCAGCTTAATACAAAATATGTGCTCATAGCGTCCCGCAAACCGTGGTGAGCCCAGAATCATCACAAACATTCAAGATGGGGCTGAAGGAGCCAGGATACTCTCCTCTACGGAAGTGCAGCCGATGGAGACACTGAAGGGACTTATCCGACCACCACACTCTGCCGGGTCCTTCTACTCAGGGGAAGACATTCCCATATGTCCTATTAGTCTCCTACGATGGCTGGGTCAGTTCCGGATTAGTTTCTTGCAAAAGAGAATGAGGAGGAAGAAGTCAAAAAACCAAAAGCTGCATAACTTAAAACAACAGAATTCTATTGTCTCAAATTCCAGAGGTTCATAGTCTGAAATATAGAGCCTTAGTGGGGCTGGTTCCTGCTCTGAAGGATCTAGGGGAGGAACTTTTGTCACTTTGCCTGGCTTCTCAGGATTCCTGGCCATCCTTGGGGTTCATCGTCTTGGCTGGTAGGTGCACCACTCTAACCTCTGTCTCCATCTTCACAAGACCGTCGTCTCTATGTCTGTCTCTGCTTACAGGGATACCAGTCATAGAGTATTATCACCGAAAGGCTTGGGGAAATTATTGAAGGGTTCAAAACAAAATAAGATAAAAATGACCATCATCTCAATTCTTTTCTACTATATTTAAAAACGCTTTATTTTTAGTTACAAGCTGTTTGAATCTATTATCTAATTGGCATTTGTTGATTGAAGGAGTAAGCATGGAGAAGTATAAAGAACTCTAGGTTGGTGGGGTATTTTGCTTATTTTTGTTTGTTGTTCTCTCAGTTAATCACTACTGTGTCACTCTAGACTAAGGTAAACCTTCCTCTTATCAGCAATATTACTTCCCCCAGGATGTTTGATTCAGGTAATGACGTAGCTGTATCTTCCAAGGGTGATGTCTCAGATAAGCAGATCTCCTCATCTCTGGCAAAATGTCCCATGTTTGACTCAAGCCAAAATTTTCCCCCAGTACAATTAACTTTTATCATATTCTGTTGCATTAGGCAGTTTCAGAAGATATGCTGAAATGTATCCCTTTATTTTTTTCTTAATTTTTGTGCTAAAGAAATATCTAGAGACTCAAAAGAATGTGTATTCCTTTTTACCATATTATTTTATTATTAATACCTTGAAAGCCCCCTATTCTTAAATCCAAATTATCTGTATCTTTTCATTGTTTTAAGGTGTTTTATTAGTACATATTTTTAAATATATTTTATCTCTGTTGCAACTTAAGGGTTAATTTTCTTCAAATACGTCGTAATTTTGACTAATGTATTTACAAAATGTCTCCATTTTTCCAGTGATTTATTATCACATTTATCACATTGTACATTCTTAAACTGTTAACAGATTTTACATTGTGTTTGCATTAACATTCTTGGCAATTTTATCGTCTCTACTTATATATAATCAAAACTACAATATTTTTTGTTTGAAAAGGAATGTCCCCATACCTTGTTCCTTGTTAAAATAATAAGAAAAAGAAAAACCATTGTTGACTTTTTATGTTTTTTCAAATAATTTTAAACTTTACATCAAGTTCCAGAATTAAATAACAACATTGGGAGTTCCCTGGTGGCTCAGTGGGTTAAGGATCTGGCATTCTCACTGCTGTGGCATGGGTTTGATCCCTAGCCTGGGAACTTTCACATGCCCTAGGTACAGACAAGAGAAAAAAAAAAAAGCTAAACAACAAAAAAATCTTTATAGAGATTTTGATGGAAATTTCAACAAAATGTAAATTATTTTGAGAATTAAACAAATTATATTAATCTCTATGTTTTTTATATCCAGATATATAGCTTTACAATTAAAAATGCATTTTATAGGTGCATATGCATTAAAATTTATCCTAAATATTTACGTACACAAATATATCTTTCTCTCATTCCTTCTCTATTTTTAATAAAGTATCTTTCTCTCTGGCTTCATGTTTTCCCCGTTATTGTGTTCCGTCTCTCCCTTCAATCTTCTTTCTCTTTCCTTTCCATTTTCTATGACTATAGATTGCTAAGTAGTTTTCATTTTATTTTCTTCAGTTTTATGTTCTGTTCTACCACCTTCAAGAGGTAATGTGTATCTCATCTTTTTGTTTTTTCTTTTTATGGCCACACCGGCTGCTTATGGAAGTTTCCAGGTTAGGGGTCTAATCGGAGCTCCACCTGCAGCCAACATCATGGCCATGGCCATAACAACACTTTATCTGAGCTGCCTCTGCAAGTTAAGCTGCAGCTTGCAGCAAGTGGGGATCTTAAACCCACTGAGCAGGCCAGGGATTGAACCCACACTCTCACAGAGATAATAACCCATTGAGCCACAACAGGAACTCCTCATCTTTCTTTGAACAGCTGTAAAGTAACTAGATTTTCATCTTCTTGGTTTGGTCTATTGCATTCTACTTGTACCTGATTGTTATTCTCCTATGGCACCTTTTATTTGCCTTTATTTTAACAGTGTGACTGCCTGTCTCTCCCTTATTTGCACACTGGCAGAGGGCACGTTATTGTGGTCAGAGTTCAAAACAATGATCGTATCTAACCCCTTAGCTTCCTCTTATATAGTTAAGTTCATTTTTTTTCTTTTTTATTATCTAATTTAAAGATACTTAAATCAGTCCAGGTTATTTACTATTTAGGAATTTACAGTATTACCATGAGGTATGTTAATTTCATCTTTATATGTGGGAATATGTTAGAGTGAATTGTTCAGTTTCAACAGATTCAATTATTTCCAGCATATATTTATTTTTAAAGAATATTTTCGCTTACTTCACTGGTTTAGGATTACTTTAATGATAATGATCCATATTCCTTAAATTTGAGATTGAGGAATATAAACAGTGGTTGTCTTAGCTGCCAACTAAATTTCTCTTATGTTTTGTCATATGTCTAGTTTGTTTTCTTTACTGTTTCTCCAGCTAATAAAGTAATGCCTGGAAGGAAACAAAATACATATTTGTTAAATTAATTATTTAATGAATGAATCATTGAATATTTATTTGAAAAGCCTCAGTAATAACAGACCTTCACAAGAAATTAGTCTACTGTTTTGAATAGGTACTAGTGTGTCTCAAGGTATGTGCTATGAATCACTGTGATAAAAGAGGATTCCAAAAATATTGGAAAACAATACATATAATCTCTTTTTCTTAGAGATAGAGCATATTAGCATATCATAGATCCTAAAAAGTCCTCTGTAAAATTATTATTAATTCTTTATTTAAAAATTCTTAGGAGTTTCCGTCGTGGCTCAGTGGTTAACGAATCCGACTAAGAACCATGAGGTTGCGGGTTCGATCCCCGGGCTTGCTCAGTGGGTTAAAGATCCGGCATTGCCGTGAGCTGTGGTGTAGGTTGCAGACGCGGCTCGGATCCCGTGTTGCTGTGGCTGTGGCGAAAGCCGGCAGCTACAGCTCCTGTTAGACCCCTAGCCTGGGAACCTCCATATGCTGCGGGTGCTGCTCTAGATAAAGGCAAAAAGACAAAAAAAAAAAAAAAATTCTTAAAGGCTTTTGATTGTATATATGTAATGTGCATATATATATGTGTGTGTATATATATACATATATATATACACACACACACACACATATACACATATATCGCTTGCATGCTGTTGGACTGCACACCACAGGCTGCAAGCCCTGTGCTTGCCCAGCCTCAAGACCTAAGAAAGAGCCTGAGATCGGCAACAGAGACATTAATGGTTTAATGGATAAGAGGATCTTACGTGTCTGAAGCAAGTTCCCAGAGTGAGACTATTTACATACTTAAGATTAGAATAATCACTAGCTGGGGCTGGGAGCACTATGTAGGCATTTACTGATTGGGTGCTATGATTAAGAGGGAAGGTCAGCCACGTGAGTTGGAGCAGATGAAGCAGGGACTGGTAGAGGGTGTACAGCCATCTTGGATGGCCCGCCTAGTCATATACATGCAAAATATAAATAAAATTTTCTGCTGTCCCTGAGTAATATTTGGAACTACACATCTCCAGAAATGTACTCCCCTTTCTTCCAGCTTTATTTTTGCTCTCTGTATACGTGTGCCTGGATTTCTGACTGACACGCACTGTTACAAACTAGGAGACCTGACTGGCAGAAGTCCACTTGATCGTGACTCCAGCATTCCACGTGGGGCTGTCCTTTTGATTACCACTGATGGGGATTATCCTAACAGATGGATCCCTTAAGATCGCGGTGCCATTTTTCTTCTGCTTGGAGATGCCTGGTCAATAAAAAGGATCGAACACCTTGAGGATCAAGTCTGTGAAAAACAAGAAGAGGTTTTGGTTCCAACTGGAAAGTGAAATTGTATTGCCAAATGACTGACTTGGGAATCAATACTCCAGCTAGTCTTGCAGTTTTCTACAGTCAGGGCTATGTGCTTTTAGCTTCTTCTACACCAGCGATTATTACTTAGGACTCAGCATACTTAAGTCTTCCTGAGAGTCCTATTTAAGAAGGCGGGGCAGATACCATTAATTCCTTAGACAGAAGTGAGGGTCAGACAGGCTAAAAGAGTTTTTCAAGTGGGAAGTTTTGACTTGAAACCAGTTCTTCTACTTTCTCACCTTTTCACTGTATCATATAGATGAGAGGGTTTAGCTAAAGAGAACTGTATTCCCAGTGGCAAGGATTCAATTCATGTTTTTAACAATTAAAATAAATAATAAGATGAGAATATGGCACTTTAATTTCTACATAGTAAGATGTGTTCTAGACCAGCAGTGCACCAGACAACGTTCCATGGTGATATATATATTATTTTCAACATAGTGGCTGCTGTTCACATGTGGATACTGAGGAAGTGAACTTTAACATTTATTGAATTCTAACTAATCTAAATGTAAATATTGTAGGTAGATACTGGCTACCATATTGGACAGTGCAGTTCCAGATTGTTAAGTTCTTAAGATTAAGAAAACGTAACTAATACGTGAAAAAATATATATATGTATATATATATATATATATACAGGTCACGGCTGTACAGCAGAACTTGGCCCAACATTATAAATTATAATTTTAAAAAGATTACAAAAAGAAAATGTACCTGATGAATATTCCAAATATACCCAGGAATATTTGGAACAATGTAGTTGAAGCCAAGTACCTTGGATTATCATTTAAAAATAAACATAGGAGTTCCCGTCGTGGCTCAGTGATTAACAAATCCGACTAAGAACCATGAGGTTGCGGGTTCGATCCCTGGCCTTGCTCAGTGGGTTAAGGATCCGGCGTTGCCATGAGCTGTGCTGTAGGTCGCAGACACAGCTCGGATCCCGTGTTGCTGTGGCTGTGGTGAAGGACGGCGGCTACAGCTCCTGTTAGACCCCTAGCCCGGGAACCTCCATATGCCGCGGGTGCAGCTCTAGATAAAAGGCAAAAAGACAAAACAAAATAAAATAAAATAAACATAGCCCCATATAGTAAACCTCTGTATATATAAAACTTTCGGGGAATACAGTTTTCATATGGTGGTAGAAACCAGTATTAATGTGACATATGACATGAGAGGCTGGTAAGATCAGTCACTTCTGGTTACCCTACTTGCAAAGTACCAGAGAATGATTAAATCTGACACATGAAATAACAAGAGAACAAAGTCAAATGCCAACTGCAAATATCACATTCTATTGTACACTCTTTACTTTGTGGCAGAGCTATTTTTCAGCAATAGCTGAATCTAGGGCAGATGCCAACCATGTCACACATTCTCTGATGACACAGTGGGTCACATGGGGAGAAGAGGACCTTGTCTCCATGGGAGTCTGTCTCCTTTGAGGGCCTTCCGTCTTCAGCCCCTGGGCATGCTCTCCTTCCTGACTAGTCTCCTGCTTCAGCTGTGACTGAAATATTGATTTTCACAGAAAGCCAGTTGGCTGACACTTTCCAGTAAACCCCCAGGACGATGCCTTGAGAACTAGACTCTGTGTAAAATAATAGAACAAGAATGTGGAATAAGAGGCAAAACAAGGGTGGAACCAGTTAAAAACGTTGATCACACAGCAATTAACATCTCCCTGGGAAGTGTTAAAGGCAGCTATTTTAATTTCATAACAAAATTTAAAAAAAGGATAATCTTTCTGTATTTGTCTGACATGCATGTCACTGAACACTGATGAATTTCAAACCATTCCAAGCTGTATCACTTGAAAATTTTAGTGGCGTTGGGACAGTCCACAACAAAATTTGGGACAAACCCCAAGTTTTTCAGAAGCCAGGCAAAATAAATACTTTTATTATTTGTAATATGAAATTCACTTTGGAAATCCCACACTAACTATTAGGAGATGTGTATTTTTGGTAAGAATTGCTTATGTAACTTATCCATTTCCTCACCGTGGCTGATAAAGTTTATCTTAATTTTCATAAGCCATTTAGAACTGTGCCTCAAGATGTCTATGTATATAAAATTGAATATATATATGTGTACATTTATAAATATTGAATATATATACACACACACACCTGACTGAACAAATACATTCAAAGAGCTTAGACTGATGAATCATTCCTACTTAGAAGGAAATCTCTTCCATCTTTCTCCAACTTGGAACATAATAAAGAAACAATGTAATGTCAGTAGCAATAACTTTTCTAGAGGTTAGACTGTAATGTAAAATGCATTGATCAAGTGTAACAATAATCCTATAGAGAGAGTAAAATTTAATAGGATCTGAGTTTCAGAAGATCAAAATCAAAAGCTCTTTTGATTGGTGATATCTTGGCTTCAAAGCAGAGATCTAAACCTTCTTTTAGAGCGAGTATTGAGTGATGAGAACAAAAGTTCTCTTAAAACTGCTAAGGCATGCTTGTCAAGGACATGATTACAACATGTGGAACTGCGCCTGTTATTTTTCCTCTTCAGCTCACTCCAGAATTATGATGTTCAGCTCACGCCCAGGAGGAGGTGGCCAAGGCCATGGAACCGGGGCTTTTGAGTAGTAGTTGGTCTTCTGCACCAACTCCTAATGTTGAAGAGTTATGGAGGAACAATACAAATGGCTGAAATAGTCATGGATGATGGGGAACAAAGTTATGGGGGGTTAACCAAAATTCAGTTTCCTAATCCACATTGTTTTGATAGGTAGCAATTAGATCTGGCTGTGTACTGTGACACTGAATATTTAATTTTCACTTGAGGTAAATTTAATTTTCTATTCAACTTCCTTTGACCTATCTAGGATAGAGTCTAGATTTTCATGTTAGGTGGATCAAACCTGAAAGTTGTCATGATGCTTTGTCCCTATAATAAATAACAAGAATCAATTTGCTCACATCTTACTGAGGATTTTTTGTCTGTATTTATGAAAATTCAGATCTGTAGTTTTCTTCTTGTAGTGTCTCTGTATATTTAAAGTTTTATAGTAATACTGACCTCAAAGTTCAGTGTGATCATAAGTTTTCTATTTTCTGAAAGATTTTCTATAGCATTGACTTTATTCTCTTTTAAACATTTGATAGAAATCACCAGGGAAGACATGGAGCCCTGACATTTTATTTATCACAGGATTTTAAGTTTTATTTTTAATGTTTTAAATAGATATAAGGATATTCAAATTTTCTCTTTTTTCTTGAGTTTTTTTGATAAGTTTTCCTTTTCATCTGTGTGCTCAAATTTCTTGCATAAAGTTTTAAAATTAATATTCTTTTTTATTATTCTATTGATGATTGTAATATTCTCCTATTATTCCATTAATTCTTATTATTCTATTAATGCATAAATTATTCTATTTATCTCTTATCCTTAATTTTGTTAATTTTTTCTCACTTTTACTCGATGTTCTTGCTGAAGTTTTATTTCTTTATTGATAGATATTCTATACAAATTAATTTTTGGTTTCATTGATTTACTTTTATTATTTATTTACTACTTCAATATTTTCAGCTGTTATTTTGTTATACCTAAACTTCTATTTACTTTAGTTTCAATTTGCTGTTTTTTCTTACCTTCTAACTGTGGAAGATTGTTTTTATTGTTGTTTTAAAATGTGTTTTCATTCTTTTTGTTTGTTTGTTTTTACCTCTTAGGCATGTACCTGTCACATATGGAAATTCCAGGCTAGGAGCTGAGTCGGAGCCACAGCCGCCGGCCTACACCACAGCCACAGCGTGCCAGATCTGAGCCATGTCTGCGACCTGCACCTGAGATCACGGGCAACACCAGATCTAACCCACTGAGCAAGGCCAGTGATTGACCCTGTGTCCTCATGGATATTAGTCAGGTTCGTTACCACTGCACCACTGGGGGAACTCCATAGCTTTCTATTTTTAGAAATAGTCCTTGTTCAGAAACCTGCTTATTTTGATGTTAATATAGACACTCAAGCAATTATGATTATAGTTTACATAGTATGTCTTTTTCAATATTTACCTTGAGTTAGATTAATTTGGTATTATTTCATAAAGCAAAGTTCTATTTTTTAGTTAAATTTAGTAAGTATTAATATTTATAGTCATGCTATTCCATCACAATACACATATTCATCTATTCAGAAAGTGTCGTTATGGCAGATCATGTTAGTTTCCTATTGCTTCTGTAGCAAATCACAGTATCAGTGGTTTAAAAAGGCATGTTTGTCCCCTTACCATCTTGGAGATCAGAAATCAGAAGAGTTTTATTTTTTATATATATAATGATTTTTATTTTTTCCATTATAGCTGGTTTACGGTGTTCTGTCAATTTTCTACTGTACAGCAAGGTGACCCAGTCACACATACATGTATACATTCTTTTTTCTCACATTATATGCTCCATCATAAGGGGAAGGTACCTTAGAAAACTATGCATAGAACTACCATATGACCCAGCAATCCCGCTCTTGGGCATATATCCGGACAAAACTCTCCTTGAAAAAGACACATGCACCTGCATGTTCAGAAGAGTTTTAAGAAGCTAAAATCAAGGTGTCAGCAGAGTACTTCCCCTCCAGGGGAGAATATATTCCTTGCTTCTTCAAGTTCCTGGGGATTTCCAGCATTCCTTGGCTCCCTGGCTCATGGCTGCATCATTCCAGGCCCTGCTTCCTTTACTAAATTGCCTTCTCCCTCTGAGTATGGCTCCTCTGAAATACCCCTGAAGAAGACCTTTGTGACTGATTAGTTGGCCCTTCTTGATAATTCTGGATACTCTTTCCATCTCAAGATTCTTAATTTCATGAATTTGCAAAATTCTGCTCTACAAGGTATCATTCACAGTTCTGAGAATTAGGAAGTGGACATATTGGGAGTCATTACTTAGCCTACCGTACTCCTTGAGGCCCATCTCCTCCCCTCGAACACTAGTCCCTGGCAACCACATAGCTGACTTTCATTGTTAGAGATTTGCTTCTTCAAAATGACATTTACGTGGAATCAAATACTTGGTAGGTTTTTTGTGTCTATAAAACGTTATTGAGATCCATTCTTTTCTTTTTTGTATGCTTTGGTAATTTGCTGCTTTATTTATTGTAGTGTAGCTGATTTATAATATGTTTCAAGTGTATAATGTAGTGATTTAATATTTTAATAGATTATACTCCACTTAAAATTATTATAAAATATTGGCTGTATTTTGTGTGTTGTACAGTATGCCTTTGTAGCTTATGTATGTTATATGCACTTTGTTATTTTAAGTGTTGAGTTTTAGTTCTTTGTATGGATATACCACCATATCTATAAATTAACTGATAATTGTGCTATTTTTAGCAATTATATACCATAATTTGTCTACCCACAATTTAGTGAATGTGTGTATTATTTTTAGCTATTTTAAATATAGCTCCTATAAGTATTTTTGCACTGAATTTTTTGCAAATATGTATTTTTTTTCTCTTAGGTAAACATCTAAAGGTAATAATACTGTTTAAATGTTAAATGCATGTGTCTCAATATGGTTTCACCATTTTGCATTTCCCCCCAAAATATACAAGAATTCCAGTCATTTTGTGTCCTACCATCACTTGGTGTTATAACAAAAATAAACTTGGTTGTTTCTTATATATCTATGTATGTTTGCTAGTTTTTCTTTTTTGGACACTGCATGGCAGGTATTCAAATCTGAATTCCCAGGCCAGAGATCAAGTCGGAATCACAGTTGCAACCTACATGGTGGCAATGCTGGGTACTGTAACTCACTGCACTGGGCCAGGGATCGAAACTGCCTCCTGGTGCTGCAGAAACACCATTGATCCCATTTGTGCCACAGTGGAAATGCCTGTGTTTTGTTAGTTTGTTTGTTTAACGTTAGCCTTTATCTTGAGTGTTTAGCAATATCTTACTGGGAATTTGATTTTCATTTTCTTAAGGCCATAGTCATGTGGAACATGTTTTCATGTGTTTAGTTCTATTCTTCATAGAAGGGTGTCAGCAAACACTGTAAACACTGTATTTTCACTTGTGAAAAATTACTGGTTGTTAGGTTTAATCTTTAAGTACTTAAAAGATGTCAACTCCACTATCTTCTGATTTTCATAGTCTTAGATGTGCAGTGTGCTAAATTCTTTCATTATTTTATTTTGCTTTTGCTTCTTTTATTTATTATTATTATTATTATTATTATTGCTTTTTAGGGCCACACCCATGGCGTATGGAGGTTCCCAGGCTAGGGGTCCAATCAGAGCTACCGCTGCTGGCCTACATCATATCCACAGCAATGCAGAATCTGAGCTGTGTCTGCAGCCTACACCACAGCTCACAGCAACGCCGGATTGTGTGCTGGCTCACAGCTCACAGCAAGGCCAGGGATTGAACCCACAACCTCATGGTTTCCAGTTGGATTCCTTTCTGCTGTGCCACGATGGGAACTCCGTTTTTGTTTCTTTTAATGTCATGTTTCCTTTTTCTTTGGCTGCAGTTTTTGTTTCACCTTTTATTTTTTCATTTTTTTAAAGTTTTATTGAAGTATAGTTGATTTACAAGGTTGTGATAACTTCTGCGGCACAACAAAGGGATTCTGTTATACATATGCACATGTCCATTCTTTTTTAGACTCCTTTCCCATTTAGGTCATCACAGAATACTGGGTAGAGTTCCCTGTGCTATAAGGCAGGTCCCCAATGACCAGTCGCTCCATACACCACAGTGTGCGTATGTTTGGCCTCATTTCTGATTATTTTCACTTTACCATCGGTTCCCAAAATTTGGTTATTATGCCTAGATTTTTCTTTTTTTCCCCCCAATTTTCTATTGACTTGGGAATTTCTGAGATTCTTGGGTTTATGATTTGTTGTCTTTCATTAATTTGGAATGTTATCTATTATTTCTTTATTTGTTATACATGCCCCATTGTATCTTTCTCCCTTTGGGGTGAAGGGCACAAATTATACATTATTTTAGACTCTGTTATTTTTCTGATGCTCTTTGGTAGAATTTCTTCCTCCTCCTCCTTCTTCTTCCTTACATTTTAGCTTATCTTTCTTCACTTTAGTTGGCATAAAATGTATTGATCTACCTCTGACTGACTTTATTATTATTTAGCTGTTTCTAGTTTACTACCAAGTTGACAGAAAGATTCATAATTTCAGATATTGTGTTTTTTTAGCATTTTACTTCAGCTTTTCCATTATACTTTTCAATTTTTTTTAAATAAAATGTCTTTTTAGTGAATATTGTTCACCTTTTCTACTAAGTTTTCTTAATCATATTAACCACAGCAGTTTTCTCTGTCAGATAGTTCCAGCATCTTTCTCATTTCTAGATCTTGTTTTATTGGTGGTTTTATCTTTTGACATTTCTTTTTATTTCTTTTTCTCTGTTTTGGTGTTATAAACTTTAATCTAATGCCAACACTATGCATTGAAGAATAGTAGATATTGATATAAAGTGTCCTTAATCTCAGGCTTTTACCTGGTTAATCCAGTCATTAACTCTACTGAGTCTGGGTTTTGTTTTTACTATAACTGCTTTTAGAGCATCACACACTTCAAATCCCTCAAATGGTGGTTTAAGTCACCTTGCATCTACTGTGGAGCCGACAGTGATGGAGAGATTTCCTATGGGTTCACACTCAACCCTCATATTTCAGCCATGTTCACAAGCTTCAGTCACAGAAGGGATCTCTCTCCACAGTCTTCCACTGTAGACTGAATTATTTGTTGCTAAACTCATGGAAGAGTGGCAAAGGTCTTCTTGGTTCTTCAGACCAGCTCCTATGTTGGACAGGTCCTGTGACCTCATCTAAGTCATTGAGTTTTCTCAGTTTCCCCTACTTAATTCCACTTGTAATAAGGGTGTGGGGCACGAGAGCGTAATTACACTTTTTTGTTTCAGGAATTTACATTTGAGCATGTTAATTAGTTTCCTATACTATGCCAGGATTCTCTATCCTGTCACTTAATTCTTAACATATTGAACATACTTATTATAATGCCCTTGTTTGAAAACTTTCTTAGTCTATTTCTATCATCTGTATATTTGTAGTGGCAATGTTTTAAAGCTTGTCTTCTTGTATGCCTAATTATTTTTAACTGAAATCAGACATTATGCATGAAAGCATACATAGATACTTTAAAATTTTCCCCAGAGATATTTTAGATATGCTTCTGGCAGGCAACAAAGATAAGAGCAGATAATTTTAATGTTAATGGAAACTTAATGGATTTAGTTTTTGACTTTAGTTACTGTGACCAGTCAATGTCAGGTTGAAAATTGCTCTTAGCATTTAAGTATTGGTAATCCCAAATAAAAGGCTGGGGTATTCCTTGGTAAACCTTGAATTCCAACATCTGTCCTCAAAGCCACAAGAGATTGCCATATTTTCTTAATAGCTTCTCAGCTTCTTTACACCATGCTTACACCTACTGGAGTCTCCCTGCTTTGAATCCCTTGAAAACTTTCGGTCATCTAGATTTACATTTTATACCCCTATATATGATTATACCTGTAGATATCCATAATTAGATCTAGATCTGATATAGATCCTGTCATGTATACAAATATGAACCTAGGTCTAGTTCTAGATATACCCTTTTTTACTTTTTAATATAATCCATCTTTGATAGGGGCAGCATTGTAAATGTCAAAGGGCCAAGTCTGAGATATAAGAGAAATGATAATTCTGAATTTGAGTGATACATACATTTTAATATTTTTTTCATAGCCTTAAATATCTTTCACTGAGAAAAAGGAAATAGGAAATTCTTTTGAAGGAGAAAGATAGATGTGTAAAGCACACTGCATTTCATATTATGGCAAAGCAACTAGACATAAATAACCAACCCTAGTTATCACCTACTTTCACAGTTTGGAGGTGAGGTACAGTCAGGATTAATGTTTCTCAAAGACAGTTTTCTTGGAAAAAGTCATTCCTAAATGCTTATATTCAGTTTACTGATATTCAAAGACAGAAAATACACTGATACCATGCTGCAAAATAAACACAACCAGATGCATAATAACAAATGCACAGGGGAAGCTTAAGATCCTCCTCCACTACGAATTGTTTGAAAAACATACGAACATGTTCTCACATAATGTGTTAAGTGACAGGCATCTGACACAATGTGACATCCAAAGGCTTTACCTCTCTCTGTTATCAGGCATTTCTCTAAGTGCCTTTTGTGTCGGATTACAAAATGGAATCTCATTTTTCTGTGTGCATATTTATTGTACTTACTTGACTGTAATCTCTTTTGTGGATGGGTAATGTTCTGTTCAGTTTTTTCCTAACCATACTGCTTGCTAAAGGGCCTTCTACACAGGACAAGTTTGAGTTGGGTTTGCTAGATTATATTAATTTTGTGTGAAAATTAGGACTATTCAGATAAAATCAGTTCCAACACTTTTTGCTAAGCAGCTGTGTTCATCATTCTTTTTTCACACAACATTTCTTGGCTAATATATCATGCATTCCATCCTGTGAGCAGCTGGCATGATATCCAGAATAGATGTAGTGCAGTGATTCTGACTCCTGGGAATTACCAACTGGCATCACAGATAAATGGGTAACTAACAAGTACAGTAGATAAAGCTGTCTCTGCCTCATTCCAAAGGAGACCCTCAAAGAGGCCCCAAACTCATAACTTTCCCCTTTGAAATTATCCAGATTCTGGCATATTTTAAAACAATTCCTAGAAATATTCTCTATGGATAATAAAACCAATGAGAATGTGTATTTTTGTTTCTTACTGCTTAACCCATTCAAAAACATCTGTGGCATATAAATGAATAATGAAAGCTTAAGTTATGGTTGCTGATTTAAGATCAATTTATATAACATAGCAACTTTTCCAAATTCAGTAAGGTGTCAAACTTATGAGCAAGGCATATTCTGATGCTGAGGGGAGCTCCCTGAGAGGAGACCATAATGAAGTCCTGGGCATCACACTGAGTGATCACAGGTGGCAAGCATGGCACTAAAAGTTTTGGCGGTGGTGAAATCAGATGTTATTTTTGTCAAACTTTGCTCACCTTATTTTCAGGAAGATTTAGGTGTATATAGAATATACTCCAGTAAATGCAACTTCTTCTTTTGCTTTAGAGAGAAGAACATTTTGAATTTAAAGATAATGAATCTAAATCTTTATGACATATGTATTTTTGAATAAGCTTATCTATTTGAATACAATATATTATATTCTTGAGCAACAATCAGAATGGCTTAGTAAAGAAAATTATATACAATCTGGCACTACAGAAGACCATCTGCAAAAGAATTACTTTTAAAACAAGGGAAAATTAATGATTAGCTGTGTGAAACACAATCATAGAGTAATATCATTTTAGGACTCATCTAGCCCAACGCGCTTAATTTACACATGGGATAATCAAGGCCTAAGCTCACAAAGATAATTTAGTAATAGGGCTAAGAACTTGAGTCCTCTAAATTTCAGATTAGATGTCTTTTCTTTCATATCATCTTGGAAAACCATGGTAAGCTGATATTCTTTTCACCTGTTTGTGATGATTGCACTGAAAGTTAGAAGTAAGAATACATGTGGCTCTGAAATTTTATGTATTGATATTATTGTAGGCTTAAAGCTATTCAAGTTGAATTTAAAGATTTTCTATCCTCATAATACATAGAGAACAACAAAACAAAAGTAACCCAGGGCCAAATATCAATAGCAAAGGGAGCACATCTGACGGAATTGCAAAACAAAATGTGTTGCAACCATCTCTAAAGAAATTGTAATTGTTGTATGTGCACATACACTAATCTGTGTCCAAAAGAGGTTTGGAGGTAAAACAAAAATAGCACACATACGGACCCTTTCCACAAAAAACAAACAAAAAAAACTAATAAAACTAAACAAGTTGCAGCACAGTATCTAACTCATTGATGCACAAAATGTTGGATATGTAGAATGTCATGAATTTTGAAAGATATACACAGTGTTCACCTGTAATTACCACAGGGAAGCAAGGACAATGGGGTCAGGAGGCACTTTTCTGTAACTTTTTTGAGTTTCATATTTCCTTTTTTTTTTTTTTAGGAAAGTCCATTAGTGTACCTTTTAATATCCATAACTTTTTTTTAACATAATGTTTATTCCAAAATGGTGCTGCAGTTGAAATAGTCAATTTAAAGAGGTCAATTCCATCGGTCACTGACTTAGGGTATATTTTTGTGTACATCTGTTTTAAGCATTACCTGAATGTCATAAAATGTGTCAGAATGATCAGAAAAAGGGAATAGGCTTATAGTAAGAAGCAAGATGCCAACAAGTACCCCCCTCAAAGGGGCACAGGCTCAAAGCAATACTTTGAATGAAAGAAAATTGTTATCCTGAGTTATGGCAAATGTGTTTAAAATCTTTAGCATTGATGGTTATATCTTAACACTTGCCTGTGTAAACTTCATTAAACAGTCTGTCCTAGACAACTGTAAATATATCCAAATAGTGTAACTAAATATCTGAGGAGGCATTATCTTATTTTCATCTATATAGTGAAAACATTAATATATAAGCACAATTCTCTGATCTCCTATTTACAACTGTGCTTTCTCAATATCTCCCTGGGTCTCAGACAGGCACTAAATTGTGAGATTGGTACAACCTTGTTTTATTGGGTTGCATAATAAAATTTTTCAGTATCTTCTTTTTATCTAGGTATTCCCAAACTGTAATGTAAACACTCTATGGATTTCAATGACTTCCAAAGGCACTGACCTCAATGGGCCACCATACAATTGCAAAGGGCAGCAATGTGTTTCCTTGGTTGCAATATGCTTTCTCAGTTATGTAAAAAATTCCCAAGGACTGATTATTAAGAGCAGTGGGTTAAAAATCATCTAATCTAAATTCCATTTCTATCTTGGTCCTTATTAACTGTATGGACTTGGATTAGAAACTTAATATTTCTTTGCTTTAGTAACTGCTTTTGGAGAAAACACGATAAAATTTTTAAAAATAAGTTGAATTTTGCTTTCAATTTCTAATTCCAACACACCATCAGTGAACTCTCTATGTTCAAAGATTGTTTTTGAGCAATTGACCTGAATGGTTATGGAAGTGATTAATTTTAAAATGATTAAATAGGATCTAATAAAATTACTTACCTGAATCTAGTATTTTCACAAATATTTATTGTATAATGAATCTTTATGTAGTAGAAGTTTTCAATAGGTTACTTTAAATGAGAAAAACAATTCATTTGTAACACATGAAAGAAAAACATCTTTTTTCTAAAGTGTCTTAAACTTTCTACTGTGCATATAATTACTAATTGAAATGTTTCTGTCTTTATGAAAAATAAAAATATAAAGAATTTAAAGTAATAATTATACAATGAGTATCTGTGATATTTTTTTTCTTATTTTCTGGAGAATGATAAGACACCAAATTAAAGAGCTACTTGAGAATAGGTCCATTCCTATATAATGCTTAAGATTGTTCAATATTTTTGCTGTTCACTTCAAGAGAGCCACTCTTACAATACTGTTTGTGCTTTATTCTTCACTTCCTCAGAAGTTATGAAGTCAGGACAAAAATGATTCCTTTTTTTATTTTTTGTTCTTGTTCTATTTATTGTTATAAATAATTATTGTTCTTATTCTATTCTATTTATTGTTCTTATTCTATTTATTGTTATAAATAATTATTGTTCTTATTCTATTTATTGTTATAATACTTTGTTTTCAAAACTGGTTAATGGCTTCATTTTCTTGTTGTCAAAGATCTTCCATAAACCCATAACAAAGGAGCGGTCTGCTTTGGCAGCAGTAGATGAAGGCACCAGCGACTGCATAGGCAAAGTCTGGGAGTCACTGCTGAGTCCTTGGTTCCACAGGCAGCAGCAACATGGTGGGAGAAGCAAATGCAAAGGCCACTTGTTGACCTTTTTAAAAAATTTTTTTTAAATTAAAGTATAGTTGACTTACAATGGTGTGCCAATTTCTCATGTACAGCATAGTGACTCAGGCAAAAGACTGGATATAATTTCCTGTACAGCACAGTAGGATGTCATTGCTTATCCACCTCCTAGAATAATGACAATAAAAACAAAAATAAACCAGTGGGACCTAATTAACTCAAAAACTTTTGTACAGCAAAGGAAATCTTTTAAAAATGTTTTAATGAAAAGACAACCCACAGAATGGGAGAAAATCTTTGCAAATGATACAACTGATAAGGGCCTAATCTCCAAAATGCACAACTCATATAATCAACAACAAAAGAACGAGCAACCCAATCAAAAAATTAGCAGAAGACTTAAGCAGACCTTACGTTTTTGACCTGATACACCCAGCAAAATTTCAGCTGAAACATCTTCCCCGCAATCCCCATCTGTATACAGCATGAGCTGATTTTTTGAATGCCTTATGTCCTGTTTCTTTTTTTGTTTGTTTTCATCTTTTTGAAACAAATGTACTAAATAACTTTTGTTTAGGAAAATACCCAATTTCATTCAGATTAGGATTTTGCTTTGCAATAAAATTAGGTCGTCAATAGAGTATTGCGACTCACTGAAGAAGACTGTTGCAAATTAATTACGAGTGATCTTCACATTATTCATTTTTACGGGTTTAAAATGTCTCCACATCCTAGCTTTGCCTTAAATACACTCAACCACCTTCTTTTTTCCAGCTGCTTTATCAGAACATTGGTGAAGATCAAAGATTCCCATTGTACCCGTACAGTCTGTGATATCCATGCTGACTGAAGCCACCATTCCACAGCGAAAGGTATTTCTGTATTTATTAAAACAATATATGCCCTCTTGAAGTTTCCCAGAATCCACAAAACTTACATAATCCCGTTAAACTTTTTTCATGCTTAAAAATCCTCTGTATGACTTAACGGGGAAACAGGCATGGTAAGGCTTATGACTTTTCAGTATTCACCTCTTTCAGTCGCTCTCTCTTTCAAATTGTCTTTTGATGCAAAGCCTCCACTAAGCCTAATAATTTCCCTACTTCCCTAAAAAATTCATGCCACTGTTTTAGAAGATATTTTTTTTAATAATGTGGAGAAGACATTGTAGATAATGCAAAAAATGTCTAAAAATGAGAAGAACTAGCTAGCTGTATTTAATCAAAACAAATTCAAAGCCATGACCTTGATTCATTGTATATCTTCCCATCAAGGCTTATACACATGTTAAAGTGCCCCTGATCTGAATATGCATATTTGTCATAGTGAGTGTTCAATTCAAATGGTAAATTCTGGGGGAAAATGTACATTATTATATTGCAATTCAGGTTATGAATTCAAATAATACAGACATCCTGCATTATATATTTGTTAACATGGCCATCATGGTCTTTATACTAATTATGAATTAGGTTCATTTAATTCACATTTCTTGATAATACATGAATGGAAACTATAAAAATAAACAGAACAGAATTCATTCTGTATCACAAATATTACCTATAGTTTAATAAATGATTAATCTAGAGGTATAAACATTTGTGTATGTACATAAAATTTGAATTGTATGTTATAAAATCAGAATTACATATTATATAAAATCAGAATCTGAAAGATGCAATTATGAAATTGTAACATTTTCAAAATATTCATTGGAAGCATAATTTGTATAGAGATGTGACTATCATGATGCTACAAGACAGACTGATCTCTAAACTAAAAATGACCAAGATGGATATAGTTTAGGACGCCTTTATCTATGCCATCTTCTTTGACTAGTTCATTCTCTTATCTGTGTCACATTCATATGACTCTCACACTACTTCGTGCCCTACTGACCCAAGTCTTACCTTTGTTGACGGGGTGGGGTGGATAAATAACTGAAATTCAGGGTCCAATTAGAGAGTTTTAATTTTCCATTTATAAAAATGATGTTATTTTTTCCTCTTTATCATCGTTTATTATTATTATTTGCTTTTTTAGGGCCACACGTGCAGCGTATGGAAGTTCACACAGGTCGAATCAGACCTGCAGGTGCCGGCCTACACCACAGCCAGAGCAATGTGGGATCCTAGCAGCATCTGCACCATAGCTCACGGCAATGCAGAATCCTCAACCCACTGAGTAAGGCTGGGGATTCAACCTACATCCTCATGGATACTAGTTGGGTTAGCCACAGCTGTGGCTCGATTTGATCCCTGGCCCAGGAACTTCCATACGCAGGGTTCAGCTGAAAAGAAAAAACAAAAACCACAAAACTCAGAACTTATAAAAAGTAAGGCAACCTTTTCAGCAGATTTGAAGGTGACTTTGATGTAATACTTCCCCCATTGCAGGCACTATATAGGTATGTGTGTATATATATGTGTGTGTGTATATGTGTGTGTGTGTGTGTGTGTGTGTGTGTGTGTGTGTGTATGTGTATATGTGTGTGTGTGTGTATATATGTATATATATATATGTGTGTGTGTGTATATATATACACACACACAGTATACATATATATGTAAATATATATATGTAAAACATGTTTTGTACTTCAAGTGACTATTAAATCTATGGGCTTTTTCATGATATGTTTTGATAGCATTTAATCATGATGTGATATAATATTGCTATACATACTATGTGTGATTGTAAACTATGCTGGTCATATTGAGAACATGGATTTGAAATATAAGTGACACAGCAACTTGCCAGAACTCATTCTCAGGAGACATTTTAAGGCAAGCTGGCACAGGGAACAGACCTCAACATTGCCACAGCCTCGGCACCTGGGGGCGCTGGTGGGAGGTCAACAGGGACAAAAGTTCTGCTGGCAAATCCTTTTTTTTTTCTTATTTTACTCAAAAATATGACACTCCAGAAGCTTCAGATCACTTGTCTCAATTAGGCTTCTCAAGAGTGCATGAATGTAGAATGTTTAAATCAATTGATACTGAGGGTGGAAATTTTGATCTCTTTCAGGAAGGAGTGATGACCTGACATTGTCATCTGAGCAGAGTTCACATGCCTGAAGAAAGAAGCACCAGGCAGTGGAAAGGATGTGTGAATGGATAGTTCTTCCAATCCAACTTGCACTGCGAGACGTCCCTTCTCATGGACTTAAGTAAGTGCCTTGGAACACTAAACAATGTCCAGGAATCTTTCTAAAAATTCTCCTCTCTAAACTTTTAAAGAAAGCCAAGCTACCATGCTTTATCTTGAGGAGTTATATCCTGTTACACGTGTGGAAAAATTTCCGTCTGGTAAAATGTCTTTTAACTGATTACTTATTGGCAATTTCAGCTATTTACTATTCCATTAACACACCATGTTAAGTTTATCTGTAATTTTAATTACAAATTGATTAGGAAAAATATTCATCCTGTGTCCTTGTATTATTTGTATTAAAATATCTGAACAATTTAGGGGATAATTCTTTCTAAGGCAATTTCCTTGTTTAAATTAGGCCATAAAATTGGATTACTTAATAGTAATGCAAGAAAGCTGGACTGTTTTATAATCTTTAGGTACTTTCACATGTAATATTATATCTGATTCCCAAGGTAACTCTCTAAGATAAGTATGCCAGCTATCGTTACCCCAGATCCACAAAACTAGACACTAAAGGAGAGAAATCAAGTCATTTCATTTTTAAGCTAATGGCATTCCAATGGCTAGAACCTAAGTTTTGAGATTCTTTCAAGAATGGCTCTGTCTATTCCAGTGCTTACACTTGATTTAGCTATAACATACTCAGTAAAAAATGTACTGCTCATGTTGCTCAAACTTGATTGAATATTAATGTTACCAGGAAGCTTTTAAATTATGCTTGGGCTACACACAAACACACATGCACAGAAAACATGAGGTGGTTTTTCAACATTGTAAATCATCATCAGTAAATATATACATAAATTATGAAAAATCAAAATACTCCAGTAGACAAATGGAGCAGTCTGAACTCTGCTTGATTTTGTTCAAAGTTTAATATACCCATGCTTACTTTATTCTTAATCATTTTTGTTGTTAAATTTTAATGTATGTGTTACTAGTGGATTTTTAAAAAAAATTTACAATGGAATGTTAATATGACCACTTTGAGGTAACCAACACTGTTTTTATGATACATGTTATGAGACAATAACTATATCCAGATGTTTCTATTCCTTAATGCTCTTACAATTACACATAGATAAAGATACTCAAATATAAAATTTAAGTCTTCTGTATTTGTTTCCTTTTTCCCTGTAGGGTCTTCTAATTTCTGAAAGATCTATGTTATAAATTTGCACTGTAAGTAAAGGATTCATAGTCTCCTTGAAACTTACCAGTTTTACATATATCAAAGCTGTATTTTAGGTGCCTAAAATTCATGACCGTTGAATCTTGAGGAATTGTACCATTCAACAGAGTAAATTTCCCTCATTGTACATGATTTTCACCTTGAATTATTTTTTGTTGTTTACTAGCATTGCAACTGTGCTAGCATTTGGCCAGAATTTTTTACCATTCCTTTATTTACAGATTCCATGTCACTGAGATTTCGATGTGCTTCATTTGGGAAGATTTTTCTGGGAATCTACCTTTAGCAGATACTTTAATCCATTCCTATTTATTGTTATTAAATATATAATATATAAGTAGATATTCTTGCCATATGTTTTCATATGATCTATTGGCCATGTTTTACATTTGTTTACTTTTCCTCTCTTAAATGGTATTTGTTGGAGTTGTCAGGATTTCTATCATCCATTTTATAGGTTAATAGTTATCATTATACAATCTACCTAAATTTTGGATGGTTACATTGAAAATCTTAACATTTCCTTAAAACTTTAAATTTCTAACAGTATTAAGAGTTAATCAAGAGATACGGCTCCACATGTTTTCCACCATTTTAGGTTCCTTCATGATTTCTTTGAAGATGAGAAAATCTGTAATTTTGACCAATAATGTAATTTATTAATTTTACATCTTACTTTTTATTCAATTTTTATTTTATTGTTTTCTTTCCTATTATTGTTGCCATTAGTGATATCTTTTCTTCCTGATTAATTTAATGTTCATGCAAAAATATATCTTTCAGACATTTTTTTGGAAAAGAATCTACATAAAGCAAAATAACTATCTTTTCATGTCTAAAAATGTTACATCACTCTCACATAGATAAGAGCCTGGATGAGGTTTATTTTCCCTTATATTTTAAGGATAGTTCTCTATTCTGTATTCACATCTATTCTTACTGACCGGATGCCTGATGATAATCTGACTGTCGCTTATTCATAGGTGATCTATAATTTTATTTTTGGAGCATTTAAGGGTTTTTTTTTTAAATACTTAATGCCTGAAAATTTTTTCTGTAGAATGTCTGGGGATACTCATGTACGTGTGTGTGTGTGTGTGTTCACTGAAGCAGTTCCTTAGCTTATTTTTTATGCTGCTTATTAAATGGGCTCTTTCAGGCTCATTCTCTATGTTATCTTTAACTTCTAATAGATGATCTTAACGTTTTCTTTTAGTCTTTCTTCACCTTTGTGACAATTATCAATTTATTGCTTCTCAGCTCTAACTCCATTCTTCACTGCCCATTTTGGGAAAAAAAAAGATAGTTGGGTTCTTTTTAATTTTTTTTTAATTTACTATACTCGATTCCTCAAATGCTTTTTCTTTGCTGGCTTGCAGCTGTCATCCTGGGTCAGCAGAGAGAGGAGACACTGAAGGAGGAAGGGCTTTTCTCTTTCTGGTTTCTGGGCTGCCTCTCTGTCAGTCTCCTGAAGTGTGTGTGGAGTTTCCCTCGGTATCAGGGGGCCAGCAGCACCTGGCAACTTCCCGTGGCAGCTTCTGCCAGCACCCCTCAGGAAGCCTGGTATCTGGGTGCCGTCTGCAAGGCACCTCCTGGCACCACTCTTTGCTCACGGCCCTCAAGCCCCCCTCAGTGGTGTTCAGAGACTGGGCACCTCCTCTCCTCACACCTCATCTTCCTTGCACTCCCTCTCCGGCGTTACACCAGTGTCTGCATGCCTTCCCTTGAACATCCCCCCAGGAACCTTCTGGGAGGTTTTCAGTGAGTTTTGGGACATGGCATCTCCTGAGGGTGGATTCCCAGGATTCCAGAAGCGTGTCTGCAGAGTCCCACCAGAGCACACCTAGAGAACTTCTCCAGCACTCGGTCTCTACAGCAGCACCCTCGCGGTGAGGTCGGGGTCTCAGCCCTGGTGGGGGCAAACTCGTTTCTTGTGCTCTAGCCTTAGGCATGGTAGCTACTCCATATGCTAGTCTTTTACTCCTTACTGGCCAATGCACAGTTATTTCAATTTCTTGTTAATAATACTTTATGTTAAGATCTCCGTGTTCATTTTACTTTTGGGGTTTTCTCTCCTTATTGGATCCTCACTAATACAGAATAAGCATCAGAGACTGTCCCATGGGATTGATCAATTAGAGGGAATTTCAGAATTGTTTGTTCATTTTTTTTTTTTTTTTTTGCCATATCTAGGGCCATACCCGCAGCATGTGGAGATTCCCAGGCTAGGGGTCTAATCGGAGCTGTAGCCACCAGCCTACACCCGAGCCACAGCAACGCAGGATCCGAACCGCATCTGCAGCCTACACCACAGCTCACAGCAATGCTGGATCCTTAACCCACTAAGCAAAGCCAGGGATCTAACCCGTAACTTCATGGTTCCTAGTTGGATTTGTTAACCACTGAGCCACGATGGGAACTCTTGTTCATGGTCTTAAGGTGAATGCAGAGCTCTTTGGGAAATAGGGAGCTAGTAGTCCATGGTACACAGTGGCATCATAATTAATCAAGTTATCACCTAAGGTTAATTGTGATGGAGTGACAGCTGAAGAAAATGCCTTAGGTCCCCAAGAGGCTGTAACACTTGACAGTCATGGTGATGACTATAAAAAGTGTGGGATGCATTCTTCTGAGTGCACTTGGGGGATTGCAAATAGAATATGACAAACTCAGACTTCCAGGTATCCGCTTGCTTCAAGATCTGAGAGCCAATAAGTTTCCATCACAGCCCTGAAAATATCTTTCATTCATTCTATCCAAATGGCTGATGCTGCTAAAATCAAACACAACATTTAATAACATGGGTGGTGAAAGTGCAACAGCAGTCGACTTCAGTCTTGCCAACATCCTCCTGTGAAAGAGCATCTTTGGTGGACTAGGAATACATGTTGGAACCTGGTTAAATTGACAATACTGTATTTTCAAGACATTGTGTCTCTTGTCAGTGGAAGCAGTTGGCCCTTTGTGTCTGAAGCCCCTGTGATAACTTCCCTCAGGCGGGCGATGTCGCTCAGCATCCTAGCAGGTGTTTGGATTGTACAAGTGTCAGGCCAAAGAGGGGGGAAGATAATACTAGATAAGGCTGAATTCACTGATACAGACACACCTGCAGGATGTTCCAGACACATCACATTGCTTCATTCAGCTGAGGTGCTTGACTGGAACTTGTACTCAACAGTGAGTTTAATGAGGATGAGATAGCCAGAGCTTCCTCGTGTGATGTGGAAGAAGGAATCCAGAGGAAGATAGGAATAAAATTATGACTCAGCTGCTTACTGCTTTAAGAGATAAACCCTAAACATAAGGACACAAAATGGCTGAAAGTTTACAAAACGGAAAACAAAAGATACACCATGCAAATGGTAATCAAAAGAAAGTTTAATGTCAATTATGCTAGCCTTTCAAGCAGGAACTATCTCTAGTGATTAAAAGGATCTTGCAAAAAGACGTTATGGTCATTTTACTAGGAAAATATAACTAATTACTGACACAAGTAAATTTAAAAATCTTCTGCTAAGAACTGTGTCCTACTTTTAATTCCGTAATTTCCTAGCTTTATGTATTTTCACATTATATTAGAATTATACATAGAGCTAGTAAACTACTGAATTAAAAGTATACACAATTCATAGCAGAAGATTTAAATTTATTTGTGTTAGTAATTGGTAGAATTAGCGGAAGGATATTAATTAGGAAGAGTATTAAATATTTGAATAACACAACTACCAAATATGTCCTAATTGTCATATCTACTGTGGCACAAAGTCTTCTCAGGTAGATTTAGAACACTTTCCAAAAGTGACCATCTGTTGAACTATAAAGCTAATTTCAGCGAATTCCAAAATTTTTCAAAGGATTGAAATAATTTAAGAAGTGATTATAAGAAGGCAACTACTATAAGAAAAACTAAAGGAAATTAGTTACTGTAAGGGAACTAAACAAAAACACTTATTGAAACAGGATGTACCCTAAAATGTGATATGATTTCAAACAATTGACCTTACTATCTGAAATATTTTTCAATGGTAAGTCTGGAGATGAAATATAATTCTAGCATAATGTATATCTTGAAATTGAGAAAAAATTATATAACCATTATTCTGTAAGTCCTGTTTTATGGATTTTCAGCTGTAAGAGTTAAGCTATGGATGACACAAAACAGCTATGGTTACAAGACTAAAAGCTAACTTTCACAACATAAAAATAAACCATAACTAATAAAAATATAATAATAACATGAGGGAGCAAAATAAAGAAAGGTTAGGGATATTGACATTTCCTCAATATAAATATTAGAAAAATAAGTTTTTAAAATATATTTAAATATTAAAACAAAGTATAGAAAAGCTAAAGTAATAGCAATAGCATTGGTTAGATAAAGGGTAAAGAAAGAAGAAATGTAATTAAACCATCTGTAATCTAAAATAATGTGTTAATTCAGTCTAGAATTTAATACAAGCTGCTTAGTATAGTTACAAAAGAAACTACCAGAAGAAGCCAAAAAGAGCCCAGTAGTGTGACTAGAGCCTAAAAGGGAAAAAGGGAAAGATAGTTTCCCAGCATCCTAGGCACTGGTGTTGCATGGTTTGTTGCTTTGTGTGACACCGTGGTATAGCAATTCTAAAATTAATTTAAAGGAAGACAGCAACGGAAGTCAGATGAGTGATGACTTCCTAGTGTTGGGGGATATTGATTAAAAAGCAACATGAAGGAACTTTCTGTAATGACAGAAAAGTTCTATATATTAATGGGGTTGGAGTATACATAGGCCTATACATATATGTCATGGAGCTGAATACAAGATTTGTTTGTTTTACTTCATGTAAATTACATTGTAGTGAGTAAAGCAAAGCAGGTAAAATAGCAGGGAAAATATCTCGTGCTCGTTAAGCATTGATTTGATTCCTTGTATATAGGACATTCCACAGATATTTAATACTATTAACACAAATAATTATTTGTAGAGTCTGTATTAAACCAGAAATATCTAATATTATCAGTATTGTATCAGTTAGGGTTCATTCTGCTGTATATAAAAAAAATCTATAAACAGTGATTTAAACAAATATTTTGTTCACCTCCCTTCCTAGTAGAACCATAGTTTCAGTGGTCTTGGATTTACATTTTTGTTATTTTCTTTGCCCCGCCTCCTCCAAGTTATGGTCACAAATGACTCTCTCATCTTTTAACATTGCTTCTGTAGTCAGTTCAAGAAGAGGAGAAAAGATTTGCTAAAGTCTATTTGCTTTATTAAAAAATTGAAAGTATTAATTAAATCCCTAGATTGTATTTCCCTTCAGAAAGGTTGGTAAGCAAGCTTGACTTTTCAGCTCCTAAGATAAGAGGCATTCAGGGAGTTGGAGTTAGGAACAGCTATTCCCTTACCAAATGCACAGTACCAGGTACAGTAAGATGTTTATTTACATGATATTATCTTTTTCTTACCAATGAATTGCACCTAACTTACTTGCAGAATTTCAAATTTCTGGTAGGTAGGGGCCAGGCCATGTAGTTTATTTTTCTCTAGAACGTGTAAATAAAAAAAACTTTCTACATATTTGATTAACTAATCCTCATCAAGACAGGTTTTCACAGAAGACCAAGAACTTAATTAGACCTACCAGCCACACTCCAGCCCAAATGTGTCTACAAAGCCCTAACAACAGCTCTGCTTTATGTAGTGAAGTGGCCTAGGACACCGGTACCCAGCCTTGTAGAGCTCAACCATCGTTATTAACAAAGGACATTTAAACACTTTTTTTCCTTAGCATTATATATTGAGTATATCTCCAAACATTTATAATGTATAGAAATCAATAAGGAAAAAATACAGCCAGTTATTAAAAATGGTTATCTCTGGTACAAAAGAAAGAACATATTAAGCACAGGTTTCACAATTAGATGACATTGGAGTTTCTTTTCAATGCTGCAATTTTGTGAAAAAAAAAAAAAGTTTGAATTTTCCTCTGAAAAAGAAAAACGTAATCTGCACTCAGACGCTCTTGGCGTTCTCATTTTTCAATTATGGAGACCTGACTTCAAGAAATATAATGTCTTATGTCAAATAAAAAATGAATTCTGACCTTTTATTTTCTACATTAGGAAATGGACTGACTGCAGAGAAAATTAAACGTGACATACTTAGAAAGGGAACATGAAAGTTCTACTGAAGTAGAAACATGGTCTGTCTCTAACTTACTACCTGGTGTTGAATTAAGAATTCTTTCTATTCCACCCTCTGTATAGAATAGATTTTAATACTGATTGTGTTTCTTCATTAAATATATCAGAAATGTAGCTACTATCATTTTGAGATATGCATGTAATTAATAAGGATGAATTCTAAGGGTGGGCTAGGCACATTCCCACAGTTTTAGAACATATTAGAACATTCTGCAGCAGCCAGTCCTTGCCATCAATAACTGCACAATCTTTTTTGATATGTGGTGGGTCACCTTCCCTCTAGGCTATACTTAGAACACGTAGGCAAAGTAGGTCATAATGAGGTCAATCGACTTTGGGGGTGGCTGACATTGATCCTGAAAATGAGGTTCCTCAAGGGCATACCGCTACGTTTCACATGGGCAGATTCGATCTCATGTCGTAGCAATTTTAGGAGATGGTCTGAGAAAGTTACGTTCACTCAAACTGTCTTCCGCTTATGTGTCTGATCTTGAAATACATATTAAGCTGCTAGGATTATTAGTATGAATGTAATACAATGCAGTTCTTTTCAATTAATGAATATCTCACTCAGATTATTAAATAATTGCTCCTAATAAATTAAATGTGTTACTAGGTCCTACTCATCTTGTGTGAAACTCAGATTTCAGGTAAGTCAGGTGATTCAAGATGGAGTCACAGTGGCCAGTGTGAACTTCCATAGAAGCTGTTTTGAAACATTGGCTATAGGATGGTTGGTCTTAGTGTGATAATTCACAAGTGTTACTTTAGATAAGAAATGTATCTGTTAACATTCATAGAAAGACATTACCGTGACAGGAAGAGCAACTGATGGAGACAGACTCTTTGAAATGAGACCGTTGATGGGGGAGGGGTTAATGGAAGTTTGAGGTCAACATATTTATAAAACAGGTAACAACAAAGACCTGCTGTATAGTACAGGGAACTCCATCCAATAGTCTGTAATAACCTGTATGGGACAATAACCTGAAAAAGAATGGATATATGTATATGTACAACTGAATCATGTTGCTGTAACGCAACACCAAAATACATTGTAAACCAGCTATATTCCAATAAATTTTTTTAAAAGAATGCAGAGTTCCCGTCGTGGCTCAGCGGTTAACGAACCCGACTAGTATCCATGAAGACACAGGTTCGATCCCTGGCCTTGCTCAGTGGGTTAAGGATCCGGCGTTGCCCTGAGCTGTGGTGTAGGTCACAGACACGGCTTGGATCCAGCGTTGCTGTGGCTGTGACGAAGGCCAGCAGCTACAGCTCTGAATAGACCCCTAGCCTGGGAAGCTCCATGTGCCATGGGTGTGGCCCTAAAAAGACAAAAGACAAAAAATAAAAGAACGAGGCCCCTGAGACTCACAGGCTCTTTTGTGGAGGACCCAACTCCGTGCTGCCTAGTGCTGTTCCAGACAGATGCTGCCAGAGGTCCTGTGGGAGCTGAGGGTGCCTTCCCGCTCACACCTGTCCTGCGCCCTGTTGCTGGAGCAGAGATACAGCTCCCGTGAAGAAGCCTCCTTCCCGGACTTCTCCTTGGAATGGTTTGTTACCGCACTTTCTGTTTCTATGATTTTGATTAACCTATGGACAAATTGTGTGCAATAAACTAAGAGATTCGAGAACTGAATATTGGTTACTTTTGTCCATCTCCAGTCTCTTGATTCACCCCTGAGCCCATGGCTGGGCCCTGTGACAGAACGAAAGGGTTTCAAAATCACTGCAGAACAAAAAACTTAAATCAGCAACCTGAAAAGTTGCCAACACATATTAGAGGCCACAAAACAGAGCCTTATATTGGTATATGCCTAATGTTGATGTATAATAAATTGCTATAAAGAGCAATCTTTTTGTATTGGTTTCTAAAATACAACAGTAGCTTTCAAATGAGGAGCAGGTTTTTGATTTAAGAGTTTTCTAGCCTTTTCAGACTGTCTTTTCACAGAATGGGTAAAACAGCACTCTGCTTGTTGAATCACTAATGGGTCCTGGTTGCAAAATTCTGCATGTAAATGTCATGCCTGTATTCAAATTTGTGAAGCTAATTAGAAGCTGTATAGTTCAGGTACTCATCATCTGAAATAGTCCGGAATTAAACCAAAGTCTAAAACAGTGAAAAAAATAAAATTGCCTAAGAAAAGGTTTCTAATAAAAGTTAAATATAATGCAGTTCCAAGGCAGGTAGTATAGGGGTTGTAAACAGTTAAATATTACTAGAGAGTGATCTTTGTTTAAGCAGAACATACTACATTTATGAGTTAGCTATTTATTGTTTTTATTGACGTAAAACTGACATACAACATCATGCTAGTTTCAGATGCCGTACAATGTAATGATTAAACATCCGTATATGTTGAGTTAACACTTGTCACTACCCACAGTTACAGATATTTTTTGTGTGTGAGGAGTGTTTTCAACATCTGCTTTCTTGGCAGCTTTCAAACAATGCAGCATTGCTAACTACTGCATCTCCATAATGTGATTATTTTATAACTGGAAGTGGCTCCCTTTTGAGCCCTTCCCCCTCTTTCTCCTACGCTTCAAGTCCCTCCCTGTCAACCACCAATCTGTTACCTGTAAGTTTGCTGCTGGTGGTGGTGGTGGTGGTTGTTTTTAATTCCACCTGTAAGTGAGATCACAGGGTATTTGTGATTCTGACTTATTTCTCTGACCATAACACCCTCAAGGATCAACTATGTTGTTTCACATGGCAAAATAATCATTCTTTTTATGGCTGAATAATATTCCACTGATGCCTTTGATGAATGAATGGATGAACAGGGTATAAAATACAGAAATCTTGCAAATCAAAACATATTTCATATTTATGAAATGCATTTTTTTATTTTTCTAGGTTTTTGGCTTTACAGAGCTATTTTCAGCTTAAATCGAGGAAAAGCAGAATGCACAATCAACTTAGTTTAGCTATTCTATGCTAATACTATAGTATTCTATTAGGAATATCTCATTCAATGAGGCATAATTTTGATATTTATTCCTCTAGTGGCTGCATAGCGTCATTAATTTGTTTTTTAATAGACCTTATTTTTTAGAGCCATTCTAGTTCACAGCAAAATTGAACGGAAGGTACAGCGATTTCCCCATCCTTCCTGCTTCCAATAAATCATGAACTTGATTCACTAAATTTTTCTTATTCATTTCTCTTTTGTTTTTGTTTTAGTTTTTTATGAGAAGATGCCACCCAAGAAACAAATGTTGACTCTCATTTTCCAAATTATGCAGTCTGTTAAGTAAAATACTTATACAGGTAGAGCATCAGTGAGTGAAGTTATAAATACAGACGAGTGTCTAAAATGCGAAAATATTTACAATGCAGTATATATTTGAATCCACTATAGTCTCTGCTGGACAATCTTCAATTCTGAGGGGAAAAATGCACATATACTCACACACTGGTCTCACTGCCAAAACACCTGGAACTGTGTTAACTAAGCATCAGAGAGGTTATCCCTAAAGAGTAGCAAGATGAATTTACCTTTTTTTTCTTGAATTTTCCTAATATCCCAAGTTTACTAGATGTTGTTTTTACTATATACACTTTTTTTAAAGTAAGCTGATTTTCTAAAACAGACAAATTGCTGAACTAATGCTAAGACGACTGACGTTTGGTTAAAAAATGTGCTGAAATGTTTTGGGAAACAATACAGTGACGTGTAGCAAGAGACACAAAACTCTTTAACCTTTGACCCCAGTCATTACACTCCTGAACATTCCTCAGAAGGAAATAATTCAATGTGAACAAAAGGCTACACGAGCAAAAGGTATTAGCTGAAAAAAACTGAATACGACATTTGCGAAATTAAAATATTAGCACATGAAATTTTGACATGTCAGTAAAAGGGAACATTATGTGCTGTGTCCTGATGCCATCGGGGGACTGTCGCTTACCGAGTTTATTTCTGAAAAACAATTTATATACTTGAATCAGAACTTTTAATATGTGCGTGATCCTTGACCTACCGCACAGACTGCAGAAAAATATTCACAAAAATAAGTCCTGTGCCCTGACATGTTTGTACAAAGAGATTTGCAATGAGGAAAATTAAAATAACCCTCAGTATTTATATTGTCTGCTATTTTTCCTCATTCTAAAAATTGTTATAGTGGACAACATAAATTTCACGTCCATAGTTTTTACTTTTTTATAATTTGGATTACTTCTTTAATCCCTGCCGGTACTAACATCTTCCCAGTTATATAAGCTCTAACTCTTTTCTCTAATAATTCACTTATCTTTTATTTATGTTGGTTTCCGTGATATATGTTGTCAATTTGTATGTAATCAAACCATTCAAACTTTTCTGCTTCTGAGATTTGTGCCCTCCAAGGCCAGGCACCCCAACATCAATGTCACAAAAATAGTCTCATGTTTTTCTTTAGCATATGTATAAATTTTAAAAACTTTATATATTTTAAACAATAAAATTAATTTTTATTTTAAGAGAAGAGAAAGCATATAATTTTTTTAAGTTGTAGAGATTCATCTTTTTCTTAGGATTTCTGATTTGAAATGTTACCTTAATCATATATATGGATCTATTTCTGTATTTATTTTTTCTAAGTTATTGATCAGTATTTTGAGTCTATACCCCCATTATTGTAATAAGTAATAGTATATTTTGAGATATGCACATACAAAAACATTTGTAATAGATGATTTTATTGCTTACACTTCCCATTCTTTCTTGAATAATATTTGATAATTTTTATTTTTCTATATTTGCAATATTTTTTAAAGTAATACATAGTATTTCCTTAAATTTTCAGTCACCTTAATGTCTTTTTTCCTCATTCCTCATGCACTGCGTATAGCTGTATTACCACACTAAGTTTTTTTTAATTGATTATTTTCAAAGGACCAGTTTTTAGATTCATTAATCAGGTCAACTATTGTGTTTTGCATTTAATTAATTTATATTTGTTATTAATTCATTGATTCTGAAATTAAACTTATGTTTTTATAGTCATTATTTGACTATATAAGTCAATCATTTTCAACCTTTTCATTTTATAATAAATGCATGTAAATCTATACACTTTCTTTGTAATCTTAATTAGATTATAATATTGTGTTTAGAAAATGTTGTTATTTATGATTTTTTGACTTATTGAAACTCTTTGCAGCCTAATATATAATTAATTTTTTATAATTTCCAAGTTTCTTGTAAAATATTTTTATTCTTTGTTAATTACATACCCTGTATTGGAATGTGTGTGTGTGTGTGCGTGTGTGTGTGTGTGTGTGTGTGTGTGTGTGTGGTGGGGGTGAATGAGCTCTTTTGTTTTTAGGGCCGTACCCACTGTATATGGAAGTTCCCAGGCTAGGGTTGAATTGGAGCTACAGCTGCCGGCAAAAGCCACAGTCACAGACACAGCAACGTGGGATTCCAGCTATGTCTGTGACCTACACTGCAGCTCACGGCAATGCCAGATCTTTAATCCACTGAGCGAGGCCAGGGATCCAGCCCACATCCTCATGGATACTAGTCGGATTTATTTCTGCTGAGCCACGATGCAAACTCCGTGAATAAGCTCTTATTGTACTATACCAATAACTCTTACTTGTATTTGCCCAATTTATCATTCAATTAGAGAGGGCTTTGTTATCACCTCTAAGAACTGAATATTCATATGAAGCTGTATACTCTCGTCCCTTTCTTCTTCCTCAGCTCTTTCCTGCAGTCTAGAAATACTTCAAGCTCCACTCTCTTATATTTTGCTCAAGCTCTAATCTCTCTCCATCTAACCACCCACTTTGGTCTACACAGCCGTGTGCAAGTTCAAGGCCATAGGCCCACTCTTGCTGCTGAACTAAATGTGATTTTTACAGCAAGTCCAGGTAATTCCCCAGATGCTTTCCTCTCTCTTTGGCTCTTTTATTGATTCATCCTTCACTTAGTTCCCTGGTTTTAGTGGAGCGTTTTCCCAAGAGCTTTTGAGCTGCAGCCTCTCAGTTTCCACTTCTCCTCCAGCCTGGTGATTTTGCTTTTTGTCTTTATGAGACAGTATTCAGAATTCCTAGTTTGCTAATTATACTTCTTTCTTTTTCCAGATTTGCAATATATTTTCAATTACTTCGAGAGATTTGGGATAGAAAGGTGTCAATGGATGTTGAAAGGTGATGTCTTGATAAAATATACCCTCCGATCAGATACCTAAATATCAATCAAAAATTCAGTCCTCTAAATCTATTTCCTTGCTATATTAGATGCCAGTAGGGTTTAATTTTCTTTATTTTTTATGACAGTATAGTATAATTTAAATGGTTAAAATAACATGAGCAAATGCAAGAAAACTGAAACAGAAGAAATCTTAATCTTTTTTTATGTGTGAAAAGGCAATCTGTTTTCAAGTGTGGAACTCCAGATGTGATGGTACACCAAGAAGAAATTCAAATGTATCTACTCCTTTCTTAAGTTAGCAAGAATATTTTATGTACCATTTTTGTTATTTCTGACTTCAGGGGTTTGACTTTAACTGGACTTTGGGATGGTGAAAGCACAATTTTCATGGAATAAAACCATTAAAATTAGTGTTAGTTACTCTTAGAAAAGAACATTGTTAAAAATAAGTCAAGGGTTTACTTCTAAAAAAAAAAAAAAAGGTGATGTCCTCCAATAAACTTACATTTGTTCTGAACTCTAGAATACGCTACAAAACATTAGGAAATGTTAAGGACACCTACAAATTCTCCATATCTAAAGCATCTTATTGCCACCTCCCTTACTCCCAGCTCACTGTCACTATTTCAGTCAAAGGCAACATTGACTCTAGCCTGCTTGCTGCAAGATTCTCCTGCCTGGTTTGACCAGGACACTTCTGCCCCTTTCCAATATATTTTCTAGGTTACATCTAAGATGATTTTTTTCTTTTTTTCTTTTTTTTTTTTTGCCTGTACCTGTGGCATGTAGACGTTCCCAGGCCAGGAATCCAACCCATGTCACAGTAACCAGAGTCAAGCAGTGACAACACCAGGTCCCCAGTAACCCACAGAGCCACCAGGGAACTCCCAAGGTGATCTTTTTGCAACCCAGATCTGATTCTGTCGTCCACGGACATGACATTTAGCCATCTCTACACTCTGCCTCTCAGGAGAACTTGTCTGAGCTGTACAGGTTCTGTCTCTTTCCTTGAACACAGCCTTCTATTTCTGCTAATTCTTCAAGTTTCATTTGGATAAATATACCCCTTTTAAAAGCAGATGGATAAATATTCTTAAGTATCTTTCAAATAGCACAGAATCTGGCAAAATAATGTTGTAGCATCAACGTTTAAGTGAAGATGGATCCCACAGAGACAGGTGGCACTCTGCAATCACCTCTGCCAGGAGGGTACCTGCTGACCCGCGTAAATCTGCAGGTAACTTTAATGGTTTTAGGGTTGTAGTTCATTCTAGTATCTTCAGGATGAGGAGTCTATGGGACTGGTTCCTCTCTTTCATTTTCTGATAGCATCCTTAATTTCTCTTTTGCAGCACCAGTCACGTGCATAATTAAATAATTCATTGCACAATAATTGATCCATATCTCCCTTATTCCGTAATAGCAACTGCTTTACCTTTCTGTTTATTATCCTGTTCCCTGTCCCTAGAATTGTTTTTGGCACAAGTAAAATTCTGATAAGTAGTTGTCGAATGAGTGCAAATTAATGTGGGAATTAATTAATCCACCTCTCAATGCAGTCAGTGGTAGTTGTCCTTCAGAACTACCCAAGGAAAATTATATCTGGAACTTCATTTATTTTTCTGTTGTCCTACAGTAATTTCAGTCTAAGGTAATTCAGGAGTCACATCAATGTCAGATGTGCATGCTTAGATTAGAAAAGCAGCACGCACATGGGCGTGACTCTTAGGTGCCTCCTGGGTCCAGCTCAGATCTTCAGGCACACGGCAGTAGACAGTTCACTTAAGTGAGATGTTTCAGGCAGAGCAACAGACAGGCCGTGTTTGGTTGACCTTTACATGAAAGGAAAAGGAGAGTTGCTATGGCCTTTGGCTGGAATAGCCCCAAGAAAACCTCTGTCTTCTGTAGGAACAGTAATTACTCATCAATCATTAACACAAGGGGTTGCCCCTTCCCCTTCAGGACCATCAGAGCTTCAGCGTTGCGTACACGAGGATGTGAGGGTGGCTTACAGTCACTTTTGCACAGGGATATTTGTAGTAATGTATATTTGCCTTCTAAAAATAAAATTAAACCTAAAAACTTGATGAAAGAATCATCTATTACAAGTTTCTGTGGACACTTATTTATGTATCTGCTGCAGCTAAAGATCTGATCATGGGTTATGGTCATGGAAGGGGGATCTAGCTACGGTCAAATAGAAAATCTCTAGGCACTATTTGGTTCACGTTGGGGAGGGTTAGAGTTAATTTCTTTATTAGTCACTGCTGGATAATAATCTTTTTTGGCCAGAAAATAAAATGGAGCATACAAGATAGTTTAGAAATCCATAACATCTTAGAAATCCATAACACCTTCATTCAGTTTAAACAAACATCATGACAAATATTTTGAACAGATTCTGCACACCAACTGCAAGTTATTGTTGATTCAAAAGTGAATGTGATCATCTCCTAGTCCTTAAGATGTTCCTAAAGTTGTCTCTTCCACAGATGGCTAGTTCCTTTGCTTACTCCTTCAACTGAGAGTAATCAGTCACGGTGTACTTAAGAAACTCCAGCTTTCCAGTTTCTGGGGGTGAAGTCCAGACTCCTTGCTGTAGTTAATGAGATATTTTTCATAGAAAGTCTTCTCGCTTCCACTGACGCACCTCATATAGAGAGCCATCCTGCAGAATTTTGAGTTCCTGGAGGGGATCTTGGTCTTCCCTGCTTCCTTCAGATCATAGTTTATGTCAGTGTCTCTGGAGTCATAGTCCTGTAACTTCACTTCACCTTAAACCAGAGAAGCTTCTTTATTCTAGATAGCTCCAGACTCGGTGTCCCATGTAGACAGGTCTTTGGACAGTCTTCTGTGTGATTCCTGGATTTGTCCCCAGAAACCGGTATATGCCTGACAAATATTAGCAATGCTGACTCTATTTTAGGTGGAACTCATGCTATACTTGCCCCAGGCAACTTTGCTTAGGTCTGCTCAGGAGATAAGGATGGCTTTTACTGGTTACATTAATGAGGATGATGCATTTTAACATCAAGCAAAGGCTTTGTCTAGTTTATCAGCTGGTCCCAATGCAGTCATGAGGGTCCTTATGAGATACAGACAGGAAATCAGAGTGAGAAGAAAGAGAAGAAGGAGTAAGGGAAGCAGAGGGAAAAATAAAGAACGAGTGACATAGGGTCATGAGCCATGGGATAGAGACAGCATTCATCCTGGAAAAAAACTAAATCCCTCTCTAGAGCCTCCAGAAGGAAGGTGGCCCAGCTAACTCCATGACTTCGTCCCAGTAACACTGATGTTGGACTTCCAGCTTCCAGAATTATAAGGGAATGCACTGGCGTTTGTTTGAAGCCATTGAGCTGGTATGAATTTGTTACAGTAGCAATGGAAACGGTCTGTTCTTTCCACATTACTATCCAGTTTGCACATCACAGCCTGATGGATCTTTTCGTTATCTTGATGAGATCATTTTGCTTCCCCACTTGGAAGCCTCCAGTGTTCCTGTTATTCTGAAATGTGAACACTTCCCTCATTAGCATGCTAAAATCCACATTATCCAGCACATGCAAGCAAGACTGTGCCTTTCCACAGCCCCTCCCTAACGCACTGCCCGCCACTCACGCTGGCCTTTATGTGCTGGTCTCTCGAGCACATCAGCCCTGCTTCTGCCTCCGTGTCTCTGCCCTCCCTGCTCTCTTTCCACGGAATGCCCCTCCCTGTCACCTAGGCACAGCCTGTTTGTTCTCACCATTCCGGTTTTAGTGCAACATCATCACATCATCACATCTATCATCACCGTCTGGAACTCCATTTCGCTTCCTGGTTTCTAGTATTTATTTTCTGTCATTCTCAGTTCAAGGATAAGATCCAAGAAGGCAGATTCTTCATCTATTCTGTTCACTTTTACAGTCATAAATCCAGAACAGGGCCAGACATATAATAGCTGCTCAATACATATCTGTTGAAATAAAAAGTTGATTTTTTTTTTTTGTTCTTTCCATTCTGCTAATGACCTAAGTGGCCAGGTTTCCTTAGAAGATTTCAAGGAGAAGAAAACTGCTAAAGTAATCCTGACCTATTAGCACTCTCATCATCATGACAGATGCAGGTGCCCAGGTTCAACTCAAATCAGGAACGCCAAGCCTTTGATTTCTAGTGTGGCTCTCAGAAAGCACAGGGGCCTCACCATCCACTTGGGACTCAAGAGTGTGAGGAACGCCCCAGCATACAGTACATGGGTTTGCACCTACCTTTTTTCTGGATGTCTTTCTTTAGAGGCTTGGATGGCAGACACTGGTACCCAGGAGAATGGCACTAATCCATTATGCCTCAGCCTGCTGACCTAAACAATTCTCCCCCCATTAGCATTCCTTGAAACACATCATAGTATGAGAAGATTTTCTGCTAAAATCTCTCAATGGTGAGATTCACCACCCCTGAAATCGCCTCTGAGCTTATAGCGTGTTCCCTTTATCTTCAGCTGGAGTGACAGGCTGCTAATTCATCCTCTGCTGATAATAAATACAAGATTATTCTTTGAGATCAAAAAATTCGAACCTTCTTGGAATTTCCCATGTGCAGTTGCTCCATTTCCTACCTGTTTCAGACATTCTGCCTTCTCTGTGATTACAAATGATTCAGATAAACTTTCACTATTCCAGAAATTATAGCCCAAATAAAACATTTTCTGCCACCCACAGAACACCAAAGGGTGCTCTTCATTTCCAGGCAGAGCATTTTGTAAATTGGAAACATATCAGTGACAATTATCAAGGAAGAGTTTTCAAAATGCACTCCTTTCTACAGAGCCTAGCAATTCTTCTTTCAGAAAGACATTAAGCAAAAGCAATGCTCTGAAAATGTCATTTGGAGCGTGCAATAGAATTAATTTATTTGTTTTATGATATTTTACAGTTAGTCATGTAAGAGACTTTCACTTTATTTTTTTCGTCTGCTCATTTAGATAATGCTTTAACTGCCATAAATCCCAGCGATGGTTATAAAGAGAAAGCAGGCGAATACCATCCTATTCTAAACAGACCATGGATGTAACAGGCTGGGCTGACTGTTCTTTTTATCTTTCACCTAGGCACTCGGCTTCCACTCCACATATGAAGTCTGCTTTTTCAGGTTACAATATTACTGTGTAATGAATTTTGCAGATGGCATAACAAAGGAAACCCTGTTATAAACTTGCAGGGGAAAGCATATAAAGACCTTCTCAATAGACATACATTTGAAAGTTCTTAACTGAAAAGCCCCCAAGTCAACCCGAAATCTCCAATATCTCTATTGTTGGAAAGGGGTGAGTGGCTTTATATGGAGTGATGTTCACAGCATGTTGATTTGGGCGGTGGGGGAGGATGAACATTTTTCTTAATATTTAAAACTTGGGATGGATACATGGCTGTATTGAGACTTGTCAAAGTGTTACTATTGCAAAGTAATAGCACCAAGTCTAGGATGCAGTTCTCTCAGCATCTTCCACAGGCAAGAGTTACAGTCTTTCTCCGAATATTAATTCCATCACTGTGAATAATCATACTTGAAGAAGGTATAGATTGTTCCGGAGATTATCAGCCAGCTGTCATGCAGCCTGGTGGTGTGCCTTGTCCTCACGTTCGGGGCATCCTTCAAGTGGCTATTTGGTGAAGTTATCTCATCTAGGAAAGACTGTATTCCCAGACTCATAGGTTTAGTATTGCAGCTTACTGCAGGTATTTTTCTTAGGAAAACAGAGGCAATGTCTGACTATGCTTTAATAAAAAAATGTACGCCTTTGTTTCTTGGCTCATTTTTTTTCTAACATCAGTCTAACTTTTATATTAACTGAAATCTGGTCACAGAGCTTATTTATGTTTGGATCAACAGTTTTGAAATACTAATTTGAATAATGTCGCTTAAGTGTTCTCTTAAAAGTAAAAATAGCAAAATGTGGACATTATACGTGTAAAATTCCCAATGACTTTTGATGTTAAAAATAATGTACTTATTTATTTATTTTCATTTGTTTACCTACTGCATCTTGAGACCTAGGAGTCTGAGATAGTTATGGGATGTCTCATGGAAACAGTCTGATTTGTGACTTAACTGGATGTTATCAGTTAATATCATTTCCTGACCTATAACTCCTCTCCAAGTTTCATGCAAAGGTGCTCATTGAGAGCCTTCCCTGTGCTAAATGGCAAAAAAGGAAAGGTTCATTAGCAATGTCCATCCACTGTTTATAAGTGCCAGTCTCAGAGGACACAGCAGGTTAACTTCACATTTTATGAGAACTCATTGCACCCCATACTTCCCTTTAGATAGACCTCACTAACTTTATCTGATCATTGGCTTGTGTAAAGTTGGTTTACCTTTCAGGGCTCTAATCTCCATGGAGTCAGGGACCATTCATCATCCCTTCCACACTCCCAGGACCAAGTGCAATCTATTATGTAGCTTGCTGTTTGCAGCTTTCCCTCATTCAACAAGTATCTGCTGAGTGTCTGTTATATGACAGGTATGATCCTAAATAATAGAGATTTTGCAGAGAACAAAGAAGCAAAAATCCCTGCCTTCATAAAATGGCATTTTAATTATGAGCGTTATTACTGATATTTTAACAATTTCTATGTTTCTTAGCCATCTTTGGCTCTTTATTTGCCCATATAGGCTTAGGTTTTTGTTTTTGTTTTTGTTTTTGTTTTATTTTTTAATGGCCGCACCTGCAGCATATGTAAGTTTCTGGGCTAGGGGTTGAATCAGAGCTGCATGCAACTGCAGCCTACAACACAGCCAGGGCAACATCAGATCCAAGCTGCATCTGCAGCCTACGCCACAGCTTGCCACAGTGTCAGATCCTTAACGCACTGAGCCAGACCAGGGATAGAACCCACATCCTCACGGACATGATGTCGGGTTCTTAATCTGCTGAGCCACAATGGGAACTCCACCCATATAATTTTTAAATTAAGATTCTTGAGTTCGTCCAAAAAAATTCAAGCTAAAAAAAAAAATTTTTTTTTTTTGCTTTTTTAAGGGCCGTACCTGCGGCATGTGGAAGTTCTATAACCCACTGAGCAAGGCCAGGAATTGAACCCACATCCTCAGGCATACTAGTCGGATTTGTAACCCACTGAGCCACGACAAGAACTCCACAGCTGAAATTTTAAGTAGTATTGAATTTCTAAATTAATTTGGAGTAAATCAATATTTATATAGTATGTCATCTCACTGATTTATTTAAATATTTCCTGGTGCTTTACTCAGATCTTCTTTTATGCCTTTTTTTGTATGTAATCATCTTTAGGCATTTTCTTATATGTTTATCATAAATATTCTTTTTTCTATTACTTCACTACAGACAAATTATACTGATTTCTGGAATTTATTCATTTATTCAACAAATATGTTGAACTCTCTCATTAACTCTCACAGTTTGTCTGATGATTGTCTGTTTCATACGTAGATGAGAAAATCATAGGCAAATAATAGTATTTGTTTTTCTCTTACCTGAAAATCACTACATTGCGCAGTTTTTCTTTCCTTTTTCCTCCCCTACAACATTGGCTAGAAACTCTATTGTCTGTTGAACAGCAGTGTTGGAAATACACATGCTTGCCTTGTTCTGCTTTTTAGAGGAAATGAGTTTATAATTTCTCCATTAAGAATAATGTTTACTATAGATTTTTGATATGCAACTTTTAGCAAGTTAAGGAAATTCTCTTTTATTCCTAATATATTGAGGGCTTTTAAAACTCATAAATAGATTCTGAACATTATCAAACACTTTTTCTGAGTCTATTGAGATAATTATATAATTTCTCCCTTAAGTCTGGTAAATTGCATTGATAGATTATTTTTTACTGACCTATTTCTCCATTCTTGAATAAACATTAGTTGGTCATGATTTATTAATCTCATACCCTGTTGGATTTGAACAGTCTTTTATTTATATCTGCATAGGTGAGTTAAACAGACCTATAATGCTTTCTTCTATTTTTCTTATCTATTTTGAAATAAGATTCTGTGATTCTCATACAACAAGCCGATCAAAAGTGTTGAGGATTGTTACAATTCATTTTTCAATCAGCTTTCCAATTGGCGGCTTGTTCAATTGACCTATGTTTTGCTCTTACAAACCAAATGAAACTTTAGTTCATTCCCAAGATAATGGGAATTTATGTAAGTGACTAGAGAGGAATGATTTCTTGGCAATAAAAACCGCTGGGATAAAATGATACAAATACAACCAAACTAGTCTCCGGAAAGCTTAACATTCCCAGTGGGGTGTTTTTAGAGTTTGTTCTTTTCTCCTTGCATCCAAGCACACAAAAAGTATTGAAAATGCTCTTAATTTTCTCTGCATATCTGTGAAGAGTGGACTCTGGAACCCGTCCTTGTTGAATCTGAATCACAGCTCTCATACTTATTCACTTTGAGAAGCTGTCCAGGTTCTTTATCTCACAGAGGGGTTGGGAGGATTTCATGGGTTCATAATGTAAAATGCCGCAGTGTGGGGTCATATTTATCATGAGTTTGCTAATTTTATTATTCCTAATATTTTTGCTATCTGAAATATTTATCATTTTGACTAGCATTTATTTTATTTTGAGTAACATCAATTTTTTTTTGTTTCTTGTTTTTTTGTTTTGCTTTTTAGGGCCCACCCGCAGCATATGGAAATTCCCAGGCTACCAGGCTAGGGGTCCAATTGGAGCTAGAGCTGCCAACCTACACCATAGCAACAAAGGGATCCGAGCCGCGTCTGCAAAATACACCACAGCTCATAGCAACACAGGATCCACCACCCACTGAAAAAGGCCAGGGATCGAACCCGCAACCTCATGGTTCCTAGTCGGATTCGTTAACTGCTATGCCACGATGGGAACTCCACACATTAATTTTTAAATTTAGTAAATTTAAAAAATTTACTGCCATCATCATCTCAATTTCTACATTTTTGTGTTTATATGTGATGTATTATTTGATAAATTATATGTTTCTTTTTCATACCCAATGGTGTCAATTTTTGTAGTTTTCTTCTAGGTTTAATCTTGGGAAGTGCCCGCCTGCCATTGTTAAGCTATGTATTTTCAAAATTTTTCAGAAGAGAATTAGTAACATTTTTGCTAACCCCCCTCCATAATGTTTTTTAATGTTTTACTGGGATTGGCACACTGTGCTTAAGCATTGTTTTATTTATTAAGCATTGTTTTATACATGGCTGATTTAGCTGAAAGGCACTGGCTATAAACACCTTGCCTTGCAAAGTTCCCGAGGCTTTGATTCTTCTACGTGTCTGTTTGCACTTCCTGTGAAAGGCCTGTTACTATGGACACAGGGGAAGGAACGAACATGAATCAGGCTGAAGGTCCACGTGTCTGCAATGGTTTTGCATAGTAATTTCCGGTGCATAATTGTTTTCTCCTTTGAGTCCTTCCTATTAGTTAGCCCAGACAACTCATGTAATTCGATGGCCTATCCTAAGATGCCTTGTTCCAGGGACGGTATGTTGGACAATTATCTCTAAACAGTAGTAGACTGTCCACACCTTAAAAAAAGTTTGAACTTTATATCTTTTTTTTCCACAAACGTTAAGTTCTATTTCCAGTACTCGGGTTTTTGTTGTTCCCATTATCTAAAAGAACTGAAGACACTGCCAGTATAGTAGCTCTCATCATCCTTTACCTTGGGGAGGTCACTTCACACCTGTTTCATTTCATCAGAGGCCCCTTCCGTGCAGTCCGTTTCCAGTTCTGGTCACTCTCCTGCAGTGATTCTGGTTCTCTGTCTCCCTGGCTGTGACACAGAGAGAAGTCTGCACATCAGCCACTACTCCTGACCCGGCCTCTCTGTGCCCATTCTGATCAGTTCTACACTACCATTAAGACTTAGCTTCTCCTACCCAGGATTAATCGTCGCTGTCTCCCTAAGAGCTCTTGAGGGCTCACAAAGCCACTTGTATTAAATTGAAACCTCTTACATTAAGACCCAGAACAATTTTGTACTTTACTGTAGTCAACTGGCCTCTTCTTTTCTTGCTACATTCCAACTGCTGCTCTCTGTTTCTAAACAAATTCCCATGTGATATATACTTAATTGTTACCACATCCCCATTTCACTGGTGATACACTGAAACAGAGAAACTTAATGACTGATCAAGGTGCACTTGATGAGAAGAAAAGTCAGGATCCCAGTCCTGTGCTCATCAAATCCACAGTCTGAAGCATGACTATGATGATGATGACTATGCACCACTACGCATCAATGAGCTTTATGGCAAAGCTGGGAAGGGGAAACTGAGTATGTCAGACACAGGTCCCTTTCCAAACACAGGTCCCTGGTTGTACTCTCTGGTCCCTGACGTAGCTCATGTTGATGCCCTGTCAGGGCTGGCATCTTACCAGGAAATAAAATATCTTCCCATCATTAACTAATTAGGATGCTTATTAAACAAAAGATTCACTGCTGGTAGAAATCCCAGTACCAACTGACTGGCCTGGAAAAGGAAGCTGTCTTACAAATTTCCAACTTCAGGATAACGAGTTCCTTGATGCAGCTTAGAATAGGTGAACATCAGAAAGAAAGTGCAATGCCAGCCACAAATTGCATGCATAGAGGAAGGCAGATAATTAATTCAGATTTTTGTTGGCTGACATTTCGAAAGCCCAGTAATAATCTTTGTGTACCCTCAGAGAGTGTGATTGTAAACTTGGTTTTAATTACATGTGCTAATATGAGGGTTAAAAAAGAATTCACTAAATTATTTACAAATGATAAATTATGGAAAGGCATGCATGAGTGGTGTGTTTCTGCCAGAGACAGGAGGCAGCCGGTCATCTGTGGCAGGCAGTTTCCAGGAACGGGGACTCTGCTCTTCTGCAGAGTCAGTACTTCTTCTCCAAGACCTGTGTTTATACTGCCTGGCTATTGGATATTCCCATGACTCCATACGTCTGCTTGAGATCTGCTACGTGGAAATCTGGGCTGGTGGCCAGGTTTCCGGGTGACTTTAAGGAGGGTGGTGGTTATTCATTAACCACAGGTACGTCTGAGCATCCAGTTTGGAGTGAACACTCACAGGAGGCTGAACCTGCTGAGCTGGAGAAGATACACATATCCCTCTGCATCCAGGTGCTCCAGTGAAGTAGTCCAATCTGGCAGCTATAAGTGAGCAAGTTAGTACAGTCAGTGTAGCTGCGATCAGGGAAAGCTCACCATCTAAAAGGGGATCAAAGGTTGGCTAAACTTTAAATTTTATGGATATGGGAATAGACATTTTTCACCTTTACTTTATCTCTCCAATATTACATCAACCTAAGTGCCGTGTGCTACAGAGCTGGGGATCAGTAAATGTATTTGTGTAAGTTACATAAAGTCGCCTTTGCCTACATAATTTTCATCTTCAAAAGTGCAGGATACACAGAGAGTAAAACTATAATAAACGTCCATCCTTTTTCGCATGATGATTTTGTTTCAAGTGAAATACTAGTAAAAGTTCAATGAATTTGGGGTCTAAACAATTTTTTTTAACCCCTGTAGTGAATTATTCGGGAAGTAGAAAGGAACCCCTTGAATATAATGAAGCATGTCTACTTCAACTTATTCTTTCTGAATTTTCAATAAGCTATATTTAGCTGAAGGAAGACAAACTCCACTCAACTGACTGACGATGGAAACGATATGTTATGTCTCCAACCAAGAAGCTCAGAGATGATGCAGGACCCATGGCATTTCAAAAGCCCACATTGTTTGCCTTAGTCCATTGAGCTACTGACTCATCCTCAGGGTGGGCCAGGAGCAGGAGGGCTCCATCCATGCCCGCTGCGCTCCATCCATGCTTGGTGCTGTAGATGCAAAATATGCAGAGGGAACACAATGGCCATCCCTTCCTGAAAACTTCTCTTGGGCTTAGGAATCTTGCCAGGAATTTCCCAGCAGAGTTCTCCTCTAGTATCTTTGTCTAGAATCTAGAATCTAGTCCTCTAGACTCTGTGAGCCAATCACTATCAGGAGTAGGATTATCCTGAATCCAACTCAGTCAATTCCTGGAAGTCGGTGGCTCAGCTTCTCCTGAGGAACATGACAAGGAAAAGAGATAGGTACGTGAGACATAAAAAAGAATTCTCTTAGGAAGGAAAAGGAGTTCAGATAACTAGCAAGTGTGTAATTCCTAACAAGTGTTAGAATAAGTAGTTGTATCTTGGTTTGAGGTGGCCATTAAAAAAATATAAGCAGTTCATTCTGGGCTGCAATGATTGTGAGGGAAGAGAACACCAAGGGTGGGTGTTTGGAAGCCTCCGTCTGGTGCAGTGCTTATTAGCTGGAGCACCTTTCTGGTGTTCTGATTACTGTGCCAGGCGAAGATGATCACATATGTTCCTGATATCAAATTTCAGCTGACTTCCTCACTAAGGTTGTCCTTCAATTTACAATTACTAATGCTTGTTAAAATTCCCAGTGCACAAATTGCTCAGGTAATCTGTCCTCTGGAATTTCTATAGTAGATTTTGCACATCAAGTCTTCGTGTGAACTATATACCCATTCACATCTTTGCTGGGATAAAACAGTCGTGCAGGAATGTAGCACAGTGCAAACCAGCCTCAGTGATTTTAACTAACGTCATTTCTTTTCTATATTGTTTCTTGATTTTATTTATCTGAAATTGGCGTCGGTTGGCTCTGCTGACCCTTAGGCTGCCACGTCATTTCCCCCAGTGTCAAAGAAATTTCTGATTTAATTCACCGCTGCTTCTGCTCCCAGGAAGCCACGCATCTTGTCCTCAGTGAATTCCACAATATCTTTATTTCCTGTGGGAAATGAATAGATGCCCAGCAACAACATCAAGAAGTGGAAAAATGTTCTAGAAAAGACATGGTTTGGCGGATAAGTTCACAAAAACAGAATTAATTGAATAGGGGGAGAGGGGGTCATATATCATGTGACCCAGTATTTATAAAACTGCTTTTGAGATTATTGGACTAAGAGAACATCTCCAACAGACATTTTCTACTTCTTATTTTACCCTTTATTTAAACTTTTGTTCCTTTTCATTTTTTATGTGTGTATTTTTTTGCTTTGTTGTTCTTAAGTGATGGTAGTTGCCATTTTCCTGCTGGCTTATCCTTGATTATACAGCCATATTCCAGCTTAAAGGTAAAGACAAAAAAAAATCGATTTGGTAGAATTATCCTTTAAGTTTTTAGAAATATTCATGGATTAACAAGTGCTCACATCTGTGCTGATTCTCTTTTTTTCTATTTTTAAATGTTTTATTGAAGTATAGTTGATTTACAAGGTTGTGTTAATTTCTGCTGTACCACAAAGTGATTCTGTTACATATGTACACACATTCATTCTTTCTCAGATTCTTTTCCTGTGAAGGTTATCACAAGATATTGGGTAGAGTTCCCTGTACTGTATACCACATCCCTACTGGCCAGTCTTTCCATATACCACAGTGTGCATTGACCAGTCTCAAGCCCTCAGTCCCTCCCTCCCACCAAACCTGTCCATTTTGGCGGCCAGAAGTGTGTTTTCAATGTCTGTGAGTCTGCTTCTATTCTCCAGCAAGCTCATTTGTATCCTTTTTTAATTTCCACAAATAAAAAATATTATGTGATGTTTTTCTTTAATTGTCTGCCTAACTTCACTTAGTATGATAATCACTAGGTCCATCCTTGTTGCTGCAAATGACATTATTTCATTCTATTTTATGGCTGAATGATATCCCATTATATATATATGTACCACATCTACTTTTATAGCATATATACGGGTCTTGTTTTTGTATCTGTTCAGCCATCCTATGTCTTTTGGTTGGAGTATTTAGCCCATTTACGTTTAAGGTATTTATTGATACATATGCTCTTGCCATTTTATTAATTGTTTTGGATTTGCTTTTGTTAGTCTTTTTTCTTCCCTTCTTTTTGTTCTCTTCTCTTGTGGTTTGATGACGATCTTATTGGGTTGCTTTTTCTTATTTGTGTATCTACTGTAGATTTTTGGTTTGAGGTTACCAGAAGGTTTTGTAATAGGAGTCTATATATGTACAAGAAAATTTTAAGTTGCTGGTCTTTTAATTGTGAATGCATTTCTAGGACCACATTTGTACCCTCCTCTTCTCACCATTTCTGGTTTTGGTAACATATTTGTGTGTGTATGATTTCCTACCTTTACTATATGCTTGCTTTTACCAGTGAATCTTGCTACCTGTAATTTTCTTGTTTCTAGTCATGGCTTTTACTTGTCCACCTAGAGAAGTTCCCTTGGTATTTTTTGTAAAGCTGGTTTAGTGGTGCTGAATTCTCTCAGCTTTTGCTTGTCTGTAAAGCTTTTGATTTCTCTTTCGAATCTGAATGAGAGCCTTGCCAGGTAGGGTATTCTTGGTTGGAGATGTTTTTCTCTTCATTGCTATAAGGATATCGTGCCTCTCCCTTCTGGCCAGCAGAGTTTCTGCTGAAAAATCTGCTTATAACCTTATCAGAGTTCCCTTGTATCTTATTTGTCATTTTTCCTTAGCAGCTTTCACTATTTTCTATCTTTAATTTTGGTCAGTTTGATTAACGTGTCTCAGGGTGTTCCGCCTTAGGTTTATTCTACATGGTATTCATTGTGCTTCCTGGATATCAGTGAATGATTCCTTTGCCATGTTAGGAAAGTTTTTCACTACTGTCCCTTCAAATATTTTCTCCAGCCCTTTCTCTCTCCTTGCTCCTTTCGACACCCATATAATGCAAGTGCTAATGCATTTAAAATTGTCCTGGAGTTTTTTAGACCATCCTCAATCCTTTTCATTCCTTTTTTTTAAATTCTGTGTCATGTCAGTGATTTCCACCAGTCTGTCTTCTACTTTCCTTTTTGTTTTTCAGCTTCCTGCATTATGCTATTGGTTCCTTTTAGTGAATTTTTTACTTCTGTTATTGTGTTGTTTATCTCTGCTTGTTTAATCTTTAAATCTTCTATTTCTTTGTTAAATATTTCTTGTAATTTATTGATCGTTGCCTCTAACATTTTTCTGAGATCTTAGATCATCTTTACTATCATTACTCTAAAGACTTTTTCATGCAGGTTTCTTATCTCCACTTCACTAAATTGCTCTTCTGTGGTTTTGTCTTCTTCCTCCATCTGCCGCATATTTCTATGATTTTTCATTTTGTATAGCTTTTCGTAGCTTGCAGAGGTCTTCTTTTTGCAGGCTACAGAGCTGTATCCTCTCTTGCTTCTGGTGTCTGCCCCTTTGTGGGTGAAGTTGGTACAGGGGCTTGTTTTAGGCTTCCTGATGGGAGGGACAAGTGTTTGCCCACTGGTATGTGGAGCTGAGTCTTGTCCTGCTGGTGGGTGGGGCTTTGTCTCTGGTTGTGATTAGAAGTGGCTGTGTGCCTGGGAGGCCTTTGAGCATCTGTTTGCTTATAGGTGGGGCTGTGTTCTCACCCTCCTTGTTGTTTCGGCCTGGGGTTTCTCAGCCCTGATGCGTAGGGCCAGATTTTTCCAAAATGGCAGCATCCAAGGGAGTCCACACTGATAACTATTCCTGAGACCTCTGCCTCTAATGTCCTGCCCCCACAGCAAGCCGAAGCTGCCCTCCCACAAGAGACCCTCCAAGACCCTTGGGGAATCCTGATACAGATTGTTATGGAGTCCTTGCTTTGCCCTAGGACTCAGCACACATGAAAATCTGTGTGCACCTTCCAAGAGCAGAGTCTCTATTTCCCCAGTTCTGTAGAGCTCCTGCACTCAAGACCACTGACCTGAACGTGAATGTTTCAGGGGCTCCCCCTCCCCATGCCAGAACCCCCACTGGGGAACCTGATGTGGAGTTTGGAACTCTCACTCCTGTGGAAGAGCCTCTGCAGTGTAATTGTTTTCCAGACTGTGGGTCACCCACTTGGCAGGTATGGGATTGCTTACACCATGAAAGCACCTCTCCTACCATCTGGATGTGACCTGTTTGTCTTTGGGTGTAGGATGTCTTTTTTTGGCAGCTTCCAGTTTATTTGTTGATGGTTGTTCAGCAGTTAGTTTTAATTCTGGTGTTTTCATGAGAGAAGGTGAGCTCAGGTCCTTCTATTCCACCATCTTGTCTCTATTAATTGCATTCAATTACCTCCTTGCAGAATTGTTCACATGGTATAAAGTTGGGATGGTCTCTTGTGGTATGCCATGTTTGCTCTGAATTTGTGACCAAAAAATTGTTATTCCTCTCCTTTTTTTTTTTCTTGCACTCTATGCTGAGTCTAGTCTCACGGGCTCAGGCAAAGGCCACATACCTAGCCCTTCAGCTGTGTGATGATTCTGAATACAAAGTATTAAGACAATTTTCCAACTGTCCCATATGAAAATCCACATCATTTTTAGTATCAGTGTCACTCAGGTTTAGCAAGACTATTACCTGTGTCAGCTTTTCCAAGAAGGAGAAATCACTGATTCCTACCTTTGGTAAAACAGAAGCTTCTTGTTCTGGTGTTTGTATAATTTTTCATGGCAGGGTGTCTCCTTCAATGGTCCTAAGTGTCCTGGTGGCATTCTTCTGCATCTGGTGAATGGTCAGCCTAACACAGAGCCAGGGAGATTGTGCTTACGCTTCCCTTTTCAGGAAACCTCTGTGTTCATAGCACTTTATCCTTAGGCTCAACATTTTCTGAACAATACCTCTCAAAAAAATTAGTGATAACTACCTTGGTTTTAGAAAAACCCATCCTGGGATTTTTAGCTTATATGATGAAAAGGGACAAGCTGTAGGTTACTATGTGTTAGAGAATTTCAGAATCTCAAGATTTTCCATGAAAAAAAAAAACTTGAGATTTCTTTCTCTTCACTAGAGTTGGAATTTTCTCAGTCTGCCTTTAAAACAGCTGCACTGTGCTGCATCTTCGTTACTCTTACAAAAGTGAAATATTATGCAGACCGCTGACTGGTAAATTTTCTAGGAGCTTGATGTAAATGTTCTTCCTGGAAACAACCAATCCATTTCTGCAAGACATTAAATTACGCTTTCAATCCCTTCTCCTTTCTCATTTGATAATGTATCTTTTCTCACTTTCTTCTACTCATTAATATCTTCCTCTCCCATTATTTGTCATTATGGTCTATAGCTGTTGTTTAACTCTCTAAGGCAATTTATACCATTTGCATGAATAATGTTATATAAAATAAAATAGTACCACAGCATAGATTAAGGAAACTCACTTTATAACATCTGATTAATTGTGACTACTCTTTCCATAATAAATTAATACAGCATGTGCTTCATCGTATGTTACAGAGATATGTAATGCATGAAAAATTTTCTATGCGTCTCTTTAATCAGCATTTTATACCAAGTTCCATTATCATCTATAAAGTGCTTTAAAACTGTTCATAGGCAATCCAGACAGCATAATACTGACTTCAATGAAAATGATTTAATATTTTAATTTTAAATATTACATCTATGTAGCAGTAAATAAAAATTTGTGGAATGCAGTTTCTAATTATTTTGATCACTTCTAGGCAAGCAAATTTTTTTCACATAAAATCAGTGCCTATCTTTAATTAGGAAAAGTTGGTATAAATTATTAAATGAAGAGATAGAAATTTTAAAACCTCAACTTAAGTAACAACTCAGTGTGTGAATGTCACAAGTTACTCCACATTTGAGCATCTCTGTGACAGCCCTGATAAAAGGGGAGTAACGCTAGTATCTCTCTCGCCTATATTGTGAGACTGTGGCAAGTATCAATTAGGACTGTGACCTTGAGAATCACTTTAGTACATATTAAAGCACCATGCATGTGCAAGACTGGATTTTAAGTCTCTGGGAAAAACACCCATTCATTAATATTTTCCTACTCGCACCATGTGCACAGGTACCTTATGCTGCTCTTTGCAAAACGGCTGAACATTCGGATCCCTTTGCAGTATAATTAGTGACGGACCGAGTCTGTGGAGTTGTTGTCAGTGCCATTTTTCTCCCTTTGGGAGACCCCATTCTCTTCTGCAACCAGCAGGAGGCTCTGCAGGGTGTTTAATTTGTTTTGGCTCCTGCAGCTCCTTCGCCCTTCTGCTCTTCCAGTGTGCTCATGGTACCACCTGGAAGCTCTGGCAGACATTGGAACTAGCTCTCTGCCTTTGGGTCTCAGCTGCTTCCAGCCCAGTCTACCAGCGCCCCCAGTAGTGAATCTGAGCAAACAAACTCTAAATCATTAAGAGTCTCACGCTATGATTGCTGCAACATAAATAGTAGCCAACACTCAATCTTTCTACAGTCATCTTTTTGCACTTTAGAAGACTGTTAGAAACCTCTCTCATGGATTGAATTGGAACGTTCATATTAACTAATGAGATTTCAAGTAATCCTACTTGATTGGTGAAACTTGTCAGCCAAGGCTTCCCAGAGCACAGACCGTTTGTGAGTGTTTGTGTGCCTGGACCCTGACCTTAGCAGGAGGGGTCTCTGTCCTCACCAGCTGTCTTCCCCGGGGAAGGCTCTGTGTGTGTAGCAGTGCTGAACAGCCTGCAGTTCAGTGTCTTTCCCCAGAGCACTTAATTTCTCACTCGGGGAATCTAGGTTGCAATGGGGGCGCGAGAGGTGGTCATTCAGGGCCAGGGTGTTGACATCCATCACCGAGACGTCACAGTGTGCCTTTCAGAGGACAGAGAGGCGATCATACTGGGCCTTATTTGCCCAGCGTCACCTCCACTCATTATTCTTGTCAAGAGTTACTAACATGTCCCCATCCAATTGCAAGAACTGACGGTCTTCTCTTTCCCGGCAATAAGGAGAACTGGAACAGCAAACCCTGGGGGGTTAGCCCTTCTCTTCTCACCAAATCCCACTCCCTGCAGAGGGGCTGCCTGGAAGTCCTGGGGTGCTGGGATGTGCTTACTCAGCGGAGTCTTGTCCCCGTAGATGGCCCCCAGTTCTTCACCTCATCCTTTCCCACGCCCGAATCTGCCCACACTCATGCCCTCCATGGAGGAGCAGGGCTGGGGCCGGCAGAGCAGACAGCAGCACCACACACCGTATGAGGTCTGTGCCCACACCTGGGTCTCACTCAGGAGGTCGTAGACATTTATTCAATAAGGTTTGTGAAGCAGCAAAGGCTGTTTCTTCCACTTTTGCCTCTGGCAGGAAACAACTGCTTTTTGCACAGGGGCTGCAGAATAGAGTTGGCCCAACTTACTGCTGGAAAAAAAGGGTTTGGAGCAGGCAGACAAATAGAAAGAGGAATTTGCCTAAGTGGAGTTTCGCTGTCTTCAGGGCCATGGGAGTTTGGATGGCACTTCACCTGCCCTGGACCCCTGGATGGCGTGAATTCCCAGCCACCACCTTGATGCCTAAGCTGGAAAATGGCAGTGGTGACATCGCTGTAACAAGTTGCCCATGTCTGAGAAGGAGGGCCTCTGATTTTGCCTCTTGGACCTGTTATTTCAAATACCTTTCCAAAAAGACACTCTGGAAAGTATACATGTAAGCCATGGTGGGGTTTTTTTTTGTCCCCCGAAATATTTTCTCAGTTCTGAAACTTCATAAGGTTCTGACTCTTGAACTGAGCAAAAAAATTTCTTTCAACATCTACAGGTTAGTTGGGTTGAAACGGGACAGAAAAATACACAGGTAAAAAGTGCTTTCCTTTTAAATTTTGTGTCATTCATTACTGAACAGAGGTTGGTAGCAAAGGGTTTAATTCTGCACGGGAATTATGCCACCAGTAAAGCAAAGAATCACAGTCCAAAGAAGCGCAGAACACAATAGAAACAAAGAGGGGGCAGATGGAAGGCCAGCAATGCAGAAATTTATGAGTTGAATATTATTGACTTTTTTCTTTCTTAAGTGGTTTCACACTTTTAAAATTAATGCTTCTAATTTTCTTTGAAAATTCAAACATTTCATGACCACACAAAATAGTGAATATTGCAAATACAATAGAAAGACACCCAAAATAGGAGCCTTTTAAAACATTTTTATTTTTCAAAAGAAAATGCCCTGAAACTGGGGTCCGTGAGAACTAAAATGTTGGTGTTGACAGCAAGTCAAGCTTACATGATCCTTATTAACCCACGGATGCAGGAAGGTGGTAAACCGTGTGGGGACAGCTTGCCTGCAAGTCACTGATTGATCTATTAGAGAAGACAACTTCCCAGGCTAACACACATATCTAGTTTTAACTCAATAGGAATTTAAAAAATAATGTTGCAAAAAGCAGCAATCTTTCGACAACAATTTGTTTTGTTTCTTTGTTTATTTTGGGCTGCACCCATGGCATATAGAAGATCCCAGGCCAGGAATCAAACCTGTGCCACGAGAGTGACCCAAGCCACTACAGTGTCTACACTGGATCCTTAACCCACAGGAGAACTCCTGTTTTATTTGTTAAAATTTCACAGTGTTTTCTACAATTTCCTGCAAGAAATTTAAACTTCCCTTTTTCTTAGTCGAACCTGCCCTAACACCTGATCTTCTGACCCAGCGCTTGCTTCCAGGGGACATCTCAGAGTACGTTCTGCTATTGCGCAGTCCGTGCCCAAGGAGTGAGAGGAAATGCGAGTGGATGAGTGTCTAAGGGTGAGACCAGCCTGCAGAGCCCTGGCTATTAACTACAGGGCGCAACCACAACCTAAACAAGTATTGATGATAATACACCAAGCAGATTTCTTGAGGTGGTCTATCTGATTTGACCATCAAAAAAACTGGTTTATTTTCCTGCAAATGCTTGCTTTTGTTGACGGTTCAACCACAAGTGCTTTCGTGAAATGAATAGAAGAGGAACTATGATTAAAAGAGAGCGTTAAATAGGTAAACCTCTCTTTTACAGTGTCTTTATGTTAGATTTAGTTGCTTTCTAAATTAACTAAATGTCCAAATCAACATTCTTTGACAATATTCAGCTATCCCTTCTAACATTCTAACTGTACATAGATGCTGGACACTGTGATAAGCCCTTCATCTATTCACTTATTTATTAATAACTGTGAAGTCAATTCTGAGACTGTTCCAATTTTATGCATGAGAAAGCCAACCACAGAGAAATCGAGGAACTTGCCTAAAGTCAAATGGCTAGTAAGACATGAAATCAGGATCCAAATCACAAGCTAGATTCCAGTCTCTGTTTGCCACCAAAAAACCATATTTCAGGGTTGTCATTGTCATTCACTCTCCTTGGTCTAAGCAGATACCTGGAAACATACCCGGTGGAGCCAAGCCTGCAGAAGTGTGTACAGAGAATGTTCCCTCTGCCCTCCCAGCTCATCCCTTCAACGTGACTTTACTCAGTTGATGCCCAGTGCTCTCATCCTTTCTTCCTACACCAACCCACCCACCCCACCAAGTCACCCATTTACCTGTCTTTGCCCTTTTGCTGCCCCTTCTTCTCTCCTTAGACCCTAATTTCCTACCTCCAATTGTATCTCCAATTTCTGGTGTTCTTATATTCTGCTCTCATTTAGAGAGTCTGCTGCTGGGAGCTGCAGCAGTGCAAAGTTTATCTCATCTCAAGCACCAGAATTTCTCCCAAAGTGGTCAGGGTTGGGGCATAGCAGAGTAGGGTTTCTAGAACAGAGCAGCCTAGAAACTTCTGTGGCCTCGACTGACCAACAGCCCACAGTTTGCAGCAGTGTAAAGAAGGATGCAAATGGTGGGTTGTAGGCTGGTGACAGAGTCAAGATGTGGAGTGATATTTAGGGGCAAAAACAATAGATAGAAACCACATGGGTGTCCTGAATACAGGGTGAAACATCAAATTACATAATTATGAGAGTAGACTTATCTATAGTTCAAGGAAAACAGGCATGGCTGAGGGATCTCTGAACCATAATTCCACTGGGATATGAGGACCACCAGCAATTTTATTTCCGCTTTTATTCATTTCTTAATTTTCCCCAAGATATTCTTCAAAAAAAAATATCTGAATTTTACACTCAGAAAAACTAACAAATTCTGTAAGAGCTCAATGGTGGTTGTAACTTTATATATGGAGATATTAAGGGAAACTGAAGGCTATGCTATATAGGAAACTTCCAAAAATTTTTTTACTCTATCTGTAGAAAAAGAAATTAGGTGATGCTTGCTAAGGACAAGTTCCTTGCTAGTTTAGGTGTTAGGCAAACATGAGACACTGATCTGCTATGGTCGTTTTGCAGGAGATTCTTGCATTCATGTACCCAGCCCTCACCCAGACACTGATGGAGCTCTACCAGGCATTGTACCATCATGGTGATGTGAACGCAGTTACATAAGATGGTATCTAGTCTTTTATCAGCTCACACTGTATGGAAAAGACAAACATGTGCCATAATAGTATATAAAATGTGCTATGATGGCTCAAGGGAGAGAAATTTAAAATAAACTTGAGGATTCTTTAAACTTCTAGATACTATCATTCGTTCATTTCAACCTAGGGGAGGATGGTATTGAGACAGGTTCCAGCAGGCATGCATAGAGTCAGGAATCATGCAAAGGACAGCTTGAATGAGGAAAGATCAGCAACAATGACGAAGTCTTCCAGATAATAAACCACCTGTTGTTTGATCTATAATTTTTTGATGATTTCCCAAATTAAGCATTAAAATAATCTGAAATCAAGTCATACAATCTAGTCTTTTGTGTCTGTCTTCTTTTATTCAGCTTGATTTTTTTTGAGGTTCATCCGTGAGTGGCAGGGATATAAATATCTGTCAAAATCATCAAACTGTCCTCTGATCATCTGTGCATTTTGTTTTATGTAAATTACAACTCTATGAGGCTGATTTATAAGACAAAATGCTACCCCATATTTTGTCTTAGATTCAATAGACACAAAAGTACTCTGTCAACTGGCTACTAAAGTTTTTAAGTGTTGAACTATGTATACGTATCTAATTGAAAAACAATGCCAGGCTATTTTAGTTCATTTTAGTATATTCGATTAGAGACATAGAGTCAATGACAGTCATAATTTTGCTGAGGAAGCAGCCTGATTAGGAAATAAAAACTTGAAATTTTACTTTAGAAATATTAAAAAGTTTTATTTCTGCAGAATATTGTTTGTGTATATTTAATTTTATTTAATTTTTCCTTTAAAGGGCTAATATTGTATTCAAGTTTATTAAACAGACATAATTACTCATAAACAAAAATAATACGAGATGCATAAAATACACGTCTTTTCTAAAGAAACATGTAGTGTCCAGAGACCATTCAACTCATCTCAACCTCCGGGTACTCATGGGCCATAGCTGGGGAGGGATACGGCTTCTTTTTTTTCATTACTCAGTGAATTTTATTACATTTATAGTTGTACAACAATCATCACAACCCAATTTTATAGCATTTCCATCCCAAACCCCAGGTGCACCCCCCACCTCCCAACGCATCTCATTTGGAAAACCTAAGTTTTTCAAAGTCTGTGAGTCAGTATCTCTTCTGCAAAGTTCACTGTGTCCTTCTTTTTAGAGTCCACGTGTAAGTGGTAGCATATGATGTTGCTGCCTCACTGTCTGGCTAACTTCACTTAACATGATAATTTCTAGGTCCAACCATGTTGCTGCAAATGGAGCATTTCTTTACTTTTAATGACTGAGTAATATTCCATTGTGTATATGTACCACATCTTCTTATTTTAAATATATTTTCATTAACGTGTCTGTATTAAAAAGTTACAAAAATCTTGTACAGTTCAAGATTCTTTTTAAGCATTAACACAATCAAGAAAAAAACGTGACTACTCCAGAGCTCATTGTCATGTCCCCTCCTAGTCACCACCCATCTCCCTCCTCCAGGAGTAAGCATTTTCTTAAATTTTACCACCATTGATTAGTTTTGCCTCCTTTTGATCTTTGTACAGAAGGAACTGCACTGCATACTTTTTGGTGATTCAGTCTTGTATTCAACATTACAGTTGTAAGAACCATTTACATTGTTGTGTATTGTGGCACTCTTTCATGGTATGGGTTATAATGTATGGACACTCCATAGTTTATTTACTCATTCTTCTAGACTTGATGGGCATTGGGTAATTTCTAGCTTGGGGAGTCTTATGAATAACACTATTATGATAATTTTTGCATTGCTGCTCATATGTGGTCATTGGGGTATAAAGCAAAAATATAAATGCTAAAGTATGGTACTAAAACATTACATACTGAAAAAATGGTTTTCTAGAGTGATTTTGCCTATTCATACTCCTACCAATAGTACAGCATAATTCCGCAAGATCCACATCCTTTTCAGCATTTAATATTATTGAAAATCTTATAAAATTTTTAACCACATGTGGCAATAATATATCTGCTTTTTTCCAGTAACTCTTGAGGTTGAGCCCTTTTTTTCTTTATGCACATTACCATTTGCATATTCTATACTGAAAAGTGTTTATTAGTTACTTGGATTCATTTTTATATTGGGTAATACATCTCTTTCCTGTTGACTTGTAGGAACTCATCTCTGTTCCGGACAGTGTTCATGTTTTGTATTACAAATGTCTTCCAATTTGTGCCAGTCATTCTTATTTTAATAGCAGTGTCACTTGAAGAATGGAAGTTCTTAACTGTAATGGAACCCAATTTATCAACTCTCTTCTCAAAGGTAGGGGTTCTACCTGGGAGATATGCTTACCTAAGACCATGAAAACTATGTTACTTTCTAAAAGCTGTTTTTGTCATTAACTTTCACCCTTGGACTAACAATCCATCTAGACTTTATGTTCATGTACAGTATAAGGAGTGAAGCAATATTACTTTTTCCATATGAATGCACCATTTATTGACAATGACATCCTTCCCCCATGGGGTTGTATTGATATTGCTGTCATAAGTTAAGTACCTCACGTGTGGGTCTGTTTCCAGACTCTAAATGGTGCCCCACTTATGGCTATGTCTGCCCTCTCACCTATGCCATACCACCCTGATTACCAGAGCTTGATTGATCACGCAGAGCCAGGACACTCAAGGGACTACAGGGGCACACAGAGTACGTTCATGTACATCATTAATAAAGATAAATGATGCAGAACAGCAGGAGAAGGAAGGTACAAAGAGAGATGAGAGAGGCCCCGACAGTCCAGCCTAGGCTCCTTTCTCAAGGCACAGCATGGGTTTCTTCCTCAAGTGTTGTATGTACCGCTGGCCTCATCCCAGATCTCTGATCTTAGGGGAGCCAAGGAACAAGGTCACCAAGCAGTCTTTTCCCAAGTTTGCTGAATCCTTAGCTCTACTCTGCAGGCTGAAATCAATATGTGTTCATCTGAGGCTCCAGGTCCATTTGCAAACCCACTGGTGTAGGCAGAATTTATTTCTTCAGTTGTATAGCTAAGGCCCCTGTTTTCCTGTTTTCTTTCTGGCTGTTGGCCAGGGGCTCTTCTCAGCCTTTGGAGACCTCCCTGTCCACCAGCAGTTTACGGCACAACTATTTGCTCTCTTCCTGGAGGGCAGCAAAAGTCTGCCATCTGCCTCCATCCAACTTTTCAAAAGCTTGTACCATTAGGTCAAGTCCATCTGGATAATCTCTCTGTCTTAAGGTCAATTGAGTTGGGACTTTTAATTATATCTGCAAAATTCCTCCATAGAAGAATCCAGATTTGGGTCTGCATGAATAACCAGGGTATAAGGATACTAGGAGGGAGGCAAAGAGCTTGAGGTGCCTCCAGAATCCTGCCTACCACACACTGCCAAGATGCCGGTCCATTTCATAGTATGGCCCCTATTTTCATCTGGAAAAACATACATAACAGCTGTTCCTGCATCAGCAGTGGGGAATATATTTTATCATCTTATATTTTATCATCTTTTTCCAGCATCATACTATCTAAGTATCTTTTGGGTTTACCTATTTTCCTAAGTGTTTTTTTGCTAGGGTACTTACCATTCTTTTCCTTCCTCCTGAAATAATATCTCTTCTAAGCAAGCAATATGGGAAAGCAAGTCTTTCCCCTTAGCATTTTCTCCACATTAATGACCACTAAATCTACATTAAGTTTTCCCAAGACTTTTAAAGCATTTCTACCAATGCTTGTTTACTCAACAAAAATGCTTATTGTTTGACGGCAACTTGAGTATATATTTTCCACTCCCAAAACGTTGAAGTCTCCAAGATAGGTAGTCATCCTCAAATATATTGTAGTTTTATGGACCAAAGACCCTTTACAGGCACATTTAGCAAGTATTTTCCCTATCAGTACTTCACACTATAAAAGACTAGGAGTTCTGGCTGTTCTATCACCAGCCCAATTGGAAAATAAGCTGTGACAGATTTGCATAGTTCATCCTAGCCTTGATGAATTTAAAAGTCTAAGGATGACACAAAAAAATAAATCTGTAACCCTTTCCATCTAGGGGTGATCTTAACAGTTGTGAGGTAAAGAAAAGGATTTCGGTTCTGAGTGAAAAAATGACAAAATTTCTTGGGGCACCTCCCAGAGGAAGACCCGAGACTGTTTGCTTTGATGTGAGGAAAGCGTCAGGGGTGGTAAAGAAACTTGATTGGGATGTCGGAAGAGTGGAGCAGAAAGTACTGTCAAACTAAAAGCTTCCAAAGAAAGGCCAAAAGAAAATTTAAGTAAGTCAGGAGTATATGGTTTGTGGATTTGCATCCTCCTACCTGAAAGAATTATAGGAATAGATGTGAGGTCTGAATGGAAGGTTTCTCTGTACACAAATCACCAGAGGAAAGAGAATGTTGCGTTAAGTCTCTCCAGGTTTATTTGGCTGTGCTAGAGGGAAACTTAAACCATCCTGAGAGGCTAACTTAAAGCAATTTGGTGTCCCTAGGACCACCAAGAAATTTTGACTTTAAGGATATATTAGATGTAGTGCATTAGTATATGCAAATCCCTTATGTAATAGTTCTGAAATGGACCAGGGGAAAAGCCAATAGCTCCTGGAGTTTAATAATAGACCCTAAATAACTCCCCCCAAATCATCTTTTTAATAGTGAAAGCTGTGCCCACTATGGTGTTAAAAATTCAAGCTGTGCAACAAGTTAAAAAGGATTGGCATTCTGTGATTTAATTAGTATCATTTTTATTAGGTTCCACACATACGTCTTTCCTTGTCTGACTTATTTCACTTCGTATAATGATCTCTAGGTCCATCCATGTTTCTGCAAATGGCGTTATTTTGTTCTTTTTTTATGATTTTATATTCACTACAACTATAACCCTGTTTATAGGTCCAGCAGCCTCAGAAAGGGTATTCCATTTAGTGTTTAAAAGTGATGGTGGAAAGTTATCTATCTATCTATCTATCTATCTATCTGTCTATCTATCTATCTATCTATCTTGGCTGTGCCCACAGCATGTGGAAGTTTCTGGGCCAGGGGTCAGACTGGCACCACAGCAGTGACCCAAGCCCCTGCAAGGACTATGCTGGGTTCTTGACCTGATGTGCCATGAGGGAACTCCTATGATGGAAAATATTTATTTTTCAAGATATATTTTATGTGCCCTCCCCACCTAGCTCACCAGTTGGGAGTTTGTCCACCTACCACATTCTGAAAATCGTGTAGCTAATTGCCCTTTGCAACAGTTAAGATACTTCCCCATTAAGCAAAATCTAATACAAAAAAAAAAAAAAAGTTCTTTGACCACCAGTGTAAAATGCCCTGAAAAATTTCATCAGTGTTCTATTAAGAAGTGATGGATACTCATCAAAAAAGCTGTTTTCCTCTCGATTAAATATTCAACGGTTCAGGGGCATGTGTACTCTCTTTGTGTTCATTGTTCAGACAGGGGTCATATTCCAGACAAGCCCAGGGCCCATCTTGCGTCACATCCATGCCCTTTACAGATGACGTCATCAGCCATACCTTGCAAGACCTGACAGCACTGCAGACATTTTCAGTTACTTTCATTTTCAACAAATCAGCCAAAGTAGCCAAGGTTCTGAGTGCCGGACTGACTTCTATTCCTTCTGAATTTCTTTTTCAGTAGCTTAGCTATGTTTCCCGTTTCTGGGTATGGCACTTCTAAGCTCCTCGGACAGAATTTACCACTCAGTGATTTCAGCCCTAGAATGACCCAGAGGTCCTCCAGGAGTTTGGCTGCTGTCCAAGGTTCCGGACTCCTCATTTCTTTGTCCTTCCTCTTCCCGAACAAGGCTCTGCACAGGGAGATCTCCCCCACTTCCTGCCCTGCCCCCTGTTTTTCACTGGCCACAGCTGAAACTCCAGTGAAGGCCTGATGTGCTTCAGAGGGTTTGGCTGAGTTCTACCTGCAGAGGGTTGTTGCCCTGCGCTCAGTAAAGACCCATGATGCCTTGCAGGGAGTCCTCTACGCCCACCGCCCTGCCAACAGCATTTGGTAGGCTTCCAAATGCTGGGTCTTCACCAGGTTTCCAAGTGCTGGGTCTTCACCATGTGAAGATGCACTGGAGGGATTTCATTATGTCCTCTGCTCCTGTGTGCCGCCTTTTCAGAATGCTAGTTTCCATCTGTAAGGACCCTGGGTGTGTCTATGGGGCCGTCAGCAGTCCTGCCTCATCTCCAGCTTTTCTGCAGAGCGTCTCCTCTGCGGCTTCCATGTCCTCGCCCAGCCATCAGAGAGGGATGATTTGCAGGAGTGGAGGCTCTTGCTTAGAATCATCTCTCTCTACATTTTCTCCCCCAGTCTGCAGTCTTCCGTGCATTGCTGCTCATTGTTCCCCTGAGCTGACCTGCTCTGGATTCACTCTTCAGCCCAGTTGCCCCATAAACTCAATTTGGGTCCATAGGAAATGACCGACAGGAAGTGGCTGACCTGATCTGACTGTGGCTCCTCAAGAGGCTAATTCTCCATTAGCTGTGACACAGTCATTAAAAATGTAAATAGTTTCTCCTTTCCAACATGTATGGTGATTCTGCCTCCTTCCACCACTCTCCCAGGGCATGCCTATGCCAAAAAGGAAATTCAACACATACATCACATCTTGTTAAAAAATAATTCAAAATCAATCATAGTATTAACTATAAAATGCAACGCTAAACAACCTCTGCAAGAAAACATAAAACATGAAAATATTCATGACTTTGGATTTAGAGAAGAGATTTTTATTTTTTATAACTGCACCATAGCATACGGAATTTCCCGAGCCAGGGATCCAATCCAAGCCGCAGCTAAACCTGCACTTCATGGGTGGCAACATCAGATCATTTAACCCACTCCACCAGCTAGGAACTGAATCCAAACCTCTGCAGAAACCCAAGCTCCTGCATTCACATTCTTAATCCACTGTACCACAGTAACAACTCCTGGAGAATAGTCTTTAGATACTACAACAATAGCACAATTTATGAATGGAAAAACAGATATTGGACTCTATTAAAAATGATTACTATGTTCAAGACACAGAGATTAAAATGACTGGTGGAAAATATTTGCAAATCACATTTCTGATAAAGGACTTGTATATAGAATATATAAATTAGCATTAAAACTTAACATTAGGAGTTCCCATCATGGCACAGCGGAAACTAATCCGACTAGGAACAATGAGGTTGTGGCCTCGCTCAGTGGGTTAAGGATCCGGCGTTGCCGTGAGCTGTGGTGTAGGTTGCAGATGCGGCTCGGATCCCGCGTTGCTGTGGCTGTGGCGAAGGTCGGCGGCTACAGCTCCTGTTAGACCCCTAGCCTGGGAACCTCCATATGCCGCAGGTGTGGCCCTAAAATGACAAAAGACAAAAAAAGAAAAAAGAAAAAAGAAACAGCGTTAATCAATTAAGCAACCCAATTTAAAAACTTGGGGTAACAGAAACATAAAAAAATATATAAAATTAAGATCCTAGAAGTGATGAGCTTTTATAAAAGAGAAGCTCTGTTGTTAGGCACAAACACATTGGTAATTAGAAAATCTGCTTAGATAATTGCTTTTTTTTTATCATTATGCCGTGTCCTTCTTTATATCCAATAATCTTCCTTGTCTTGAATTTTACTTTGTTGAAATATCGTTTGGTTAAAGATTTCATAGTATATTGTCTTAATTTATTGTTTTACTCTTAACCTTCTTCAAGAAAATAGGTTCCTTTCTTTATATAGTAGAAAAACTATGTGTAGGTGTCACTTTTTTATACAGTCTGGCAGCCTCTGTATTTTAAGTGGCGTATTTAGACCATTCACATTTAAAGTTATTATTGGTATAGTTGAATTACAGTCAACTATCTGTTTAGCTACTTCCTATTTGCTCTATTTTTTCTATTTTAGACTTTTCTGTTTTTAATTGAGCAGCTTTATGAATATATTTTTTCTTGTTCTGTTGACTCACAATTTATAAATCTTTTAAAGAACACTTCGGCAGTTTCCCTAGGCCTTATGACATACAATTTAAAATAAAAGGAGTCCACCACCAAATATTAATAGGCCATTTCACATGTGATACAAGGGCCCTAACAACATATCCCCCAGATCCCCCTTTCATCTCTTATGTTGTTGTCATTATATATTTTGATTTTACATATGATGTAAACAACCAGGAACTTATACTATTATTGCTTTGAATAGTTCTTACATTTTGGAGCAATTAAATTAAAAAGTTATTTTATCTTTGTTTAGTTACTTTATAATACTCTTCCTTGTAAAGATCCAAGTTTCTGAAATACATTATATTTTCCCTACTTGGAAAAATTTCTGCTAACGTGTCTTATAGACCTGGTCTACTGTCTTCATTTTTTTTTTCTGTCAAAGTGCTTCTTTCTCCGTTTTAAAGTATATCTCCTTTGGGCATAGAATTCTCAGTTGATCATTTCTGCTGTTGCTGACACTTTAAAGACCCCCTTTCATGGTTGTCTTCCATGCATAGCTTCCGACCAAAAGTCTTCTTAGGTCTGGCGTAGGTATTGCGAGCCCTCCTGCTGCTCCAAACTCCTGACTTCCTTGAAGGTTTTCTCCTTTTCTTTAGTTTTCAGCAACGTGAATATGATCCACCAATTTGTGAGCTTCCTACTCTGCTTTGTGTTCTCTTGGTTTCTTGGATCTATGCTTTGTGGTTTGTCACTAACTTTGCAAGATTCTGGCCATTAAATCTTCAAATATTTTCTCTCTTTTTCTTCTTCTGCTGGGATTCCTATCACAATTGACCCTTGAAAAACATGGGTTTGAAGTGTACGGGTCCAGTTATCTGTGGATTATTTCAATACATACATACTATATGATCTGTGGTTGTTTAATCTGTGGGTGCAGAACTGTGAACATGGACTACAAATACATATGCAATTCTTCATCTGCATGGAGGGCTGACACCCCAACACCCTATTTTTCAAGGGTCGACTGTACATGTACGTGAGTCTATTTTTCTCTCACAGCCCTGAGAAGTTCTGTCTTTTTATTTTTCATTTTTTTTCTTTTTGGATTTCACTTTAGGTAATTTCCACTCATGTGTTCAGGTTCACCGACTTCTTCCTAGGTTGTGTGGAATCTCCTGAAAACCCAACTGAATATTTTCTTCATCTCTGCTACTCTATTTTTGATGCCCAGAGTTTCAATTTGATTTTATTTTTAGATTAAATCTCTGCTCAAATTAACACTTCCATTACTCTTTAATGTAACAATCGTAATTATTTTCAAATCCCTATTTCTAAGTTTTCAGTCTGCTTCTGATAACTTTTTTTCTGAAGGTATTTTATTACTTTTTTGTAATCCACATAATAACTTATTAAAAATTGAACCTGTATATGACAGATGATAATTAAGTTAAATAATTTTATGCATGAGCATGCCTTTACTTCTTCCATTTTTAAAGTCACCAAATATTAATCATTTTAGATTTATTCCTGTGGTTCTGTACTTTACACACTTCATAGTGTAATTATTTTTATTCAGCCTAAAGAACTCCCTTTGGTATTTATTTGCAGTTAGTTCTGCTATCAATGAATTCCTCCAGATTTTTTTTGTATGATAGTGCCTTTTATTCTTTCAGTTTTGAAAAATACTTTTTCTGAATGTGAAATTTTACATGTACAGTTGATCCTCACTGTTTGTAGATTCAGTATTTGCAAATTCACTTACTTGCTAAAATTTATGTGTAACTCAAAAATCAATACGTACGGTGATTGCATGATCATTTGCAAACATGTATATCATGGTTAAAAAAAGTTGAGTCGCTTGGATACATATTCCCAGCTAAGGATGTACAAGGAACGCAGTGGTCTACCTTTTTGTTTTCAGCTCATTTGCTGTAGAACAGTGGCCTTTTTGTGGTCTAGTTTTGCCCTCTTTTTTGAGTTTTTGGCTCTTTTTGATGATTTCATTATTAACAATAAGAGTAAAGTGTTGACAAAGCACCCGGAGGCTCTAATGTGCCTTGTAGAGAAAATACATGTGAGAGAGAAGATTCTTTCAGAAAAGAGTTACAGTTATAGTGCAGTTGCGCATGATTTCAATGCTAATAAATCACCAATACATACTAAATAAAGTGTATCCGAATAGAAATATGTACGTATAGCAAGGGTATGTGTTGACCGGCTGACAAAAAATCATGACCAGAGGTTTGACCGAAACCCGCTCTGAGGTTCCCCCCAGAAGAAGTTGTTCAGCAGTAACTAGTTCAGTGTTCGTGAGCTGGAATCTGACTACTGTGAATAATGAAGACCAACTGTATACATACACTATATGTTCCAAGAAGTTTTTGTTATTCTGGGTAGTTGTACCGATCTACTTTTTATCTGCTCTTTTACTATCAGAGGCCGACATTTCCTGTTTAATTTATTTTTGGATTTTGGTGTTTTTAAGTGAAGTAAGCAGCATGTGGTAAGTGGTGGGAAGAGAAGGTGACCAGTGTTTGTTATACATTAGTTATTAAGCACTATTTAACAGCATTAGCTAAATAAATAATACTTTGAAAATATTTCTGCTGTACTGGCAGTCTTACTTTACCAATGAGTAAATTGTGGGGCAAAGATATTAAATAATTTCCTTGAGCCTTGATTTAAACCTAAGTCTTTTGGCTTCATAGCCAGTACTCCTACTTGATTGTCACTTCGCTCATTGATTTAGCTTTCTCATCTGAAAATAATTGCTAATAATCCTACATGCACAAGAATGTCTTGAGTATGAATTAAAGGATGTCAGTGTCAGAGACACACAGTAATTGCAAAACAGTGCTTGTCACATCAGATCTGTCACAGCTCCTCTGTAAAATACATTTAGCCCAGAAAAATGGCATGTGATTTCAGAAAAAGTGTCTACAGTGTGTGATAATGAAGATCCAATGGTAACTAAAAAAAAAAAAAAATCAATATACGACACACTTTTTCACTGCAATGTGTTGTGATGGTTTTATTTGCAATGTTTCATAAAGGACAGTTATGTTAGCGCTTATCGGAGTTGTTGGAAAGGCCCTTTGGGAGTGTTAATGCTTCAGTTTCTTCATTAACTAGAGAGATAAAAATCTGCCACTGGGCACTAAGCATATTCTAACAAATCACTCAAGAGGATAAGGTCACTTCTCCAATTTTATCCTCTAACACTTGGGTGTTTCAATGTGGTGACAGAAGGAAACATCTACTCCAGTCATCAAGTCCACGGGCCTGCTGATGCAAGTTATCCCAGCAGTGCTTCAGAAGAGAATTTAAAAGCCCCGTCATTTATCCACAGTCCAAATGTGAGGGTATCTTCCCGAGATGCCTCAAGTCAACCTGCCAAAACAGCTTGTCTTATATTAAACTAATGATCTGACCTCTAAACCAATGCCTTCCCGTGCATTTCCATCACAGCAGGGTTGACTAAACCCCTAGTCACCCACGCTGCAGTCTGAATACTTGGTTTTCTGTTTCTCAAGCACAGTTAACTCCAGTAAATCCGCAGTAACGATGCTCTTAGTTAGCTGGGCCATCACTCCTTCTTTGGATAACGAGGAGAGTCACTAGTGGATCTTCACACCTTCTCCTTGGCCCTTCAAGTCATCCTCCACGAAGGGACCGACTGATCCTTTGAAGTGCAAGGGACCATGGCACTCCATTGATAGGACATTTTATCTCCCACAACAGATGGCCTGGCACACTGTAGTCACATGGATAAAAATGGGCTGATTTCAACCATGTCCACTTTCACAACTTCATTCAGTAATGGAAGTATCATGTTTCCTGAACTTAAGAGAAAACTCAGGGGTGAAGATCTAGTCTTGCTTGTCACTAATTTATAGTAGAAGATAAGGTCATGGTAGTGAGTGTGTTTGGTTAAGAACATAGAAGTATTTCTATAAAAAAGAGACATTCATCACCCGACCCCAAATTATTTCCTACTTGATCTGGGGATAAAATAAGCTTACAATGTTTAATGCTTCATAATTCACAGAGAAATACATATATTTATATGGTAATAATTGTTACTATTATATATAAATACACAATTGAATCTTGAAATAATCCTGTGAGGTAGTGTTCATGTTCAGTTAAATGCAAAGTTGGCCCAGAAAGTTTTAGTGAGTTGTCTGGGATGTTATGGCTAGGAATTGGTAGAACCTATACTTGATTTCTAGGGTCAGGAAACCCTTCCAGTAGACCGCACTGCCTTTTCTGTAAGGGTGATAACAGTCTTGACTTTGGGCCTGTTAACCACACCTAGAGACCCTCCTGTGTACCTGACCTTGTGCTTGGATGTGTAGTCCAAACATTAAAATGGCCACGCCCTTCCAGAATTAATGTGAAGAGACAATGGTAATTAAATATGAAATGATGTGCCAAGAGCCATTTATGAAGATACAAATGGAATGTCGCAGAGCCCAGAAAGGTACCAATGGTGAGGGATAAAGAGAGGCAGCAGCAGAGAGGAAGGCAAAGCAATTGTTCTCCTTTCAATGAACTTACAGTCCAGAATTTCCTTCCCCTTCAAGTTTTACTATTCATAGAATGAACATTCCTGGGCACCTATCCAGAGAAAACCATAATTCAAAAAGATACCTGCACCTCAATATTCATAGAAGCAGCCTATTTACAACACCAAGACATGGTAGCAACCAAAATGTCCATTGACAGAGGAATGGATAAAGATGTGGTACTTGTATACAATGGAATATTACTTAGTCATAAAAAAGAATGAAATAATGCCATTTGCAGCAATATGGATGTACTTAGAAATTATAATAAGTGAAGTTAGACAGTGAAAGACAAACATCATATGATATTATTTATATGTAGAAACTAAAAAAAAACGGATACAGATGAACTTATTTGCAGAACAGAAATAGGCTCAGACTTTTAAAAATGTATGATTACCAAAGGGGACACTTGGTGGTATGAGGAGATGGACAGGGTTTTGGGAGTGGCATACCCCAATGACTGGCCATTGAAGACCTGCTGTATTGCACAGGGAATTCTACCCAATATTCTGTGATAACCTACATGAGAAAAGAATCTCAGAGAGAATGGATGTGTGTACATTTATAACTGACTCACTTTGTCGTTCAGCAGAGGTTGTCACAGCCTTGTAAATCAACCGCACTTCAATAAAACTTTAAGAAAAAGATTAAAAATGGTCTGATCAAGTGGATTCTGGTACTGTTCTAGGTGCTGAAAAGCAGTAGTAACTAAATAACATTTCTGCTCTCACAGATACATACATTCTAGTGGGATGGTGGAATAAGAGAATAAACAGAAGGTCAGATAGTGATAAGTGATAGGAGAAAAATAAAGCATGAAAATAAGACAGAGAAGGTAGGAAGAAGTGCTTGTCATTTTTAATGGAGTAATCACAAAATCTGACAGAAGTTTACAATTTCTCGACAAGTAATTTGCATTAGTTTCCTATTGCTGCTAGTTTCCTATTGCTGCTAGAAGAGGTTATCGCAGACCTGTAACCTAAAACAACATAGATTTACTATCTCACAATTCGAAAGTCAGTGGTCCAAAAATCAGTTCCACTAGGCTAAAAAGTCAAGGCTGTTTCTTCTGGAAGTGTTAGGGAAGAATTCATTTCCTTGCATTTTACAGATTCTAGGGGTTGCTGGCATATAAGATAGCCTCAAGAGTTAAGAAGTAAATTCATTTTCTGGATTTTTATAATCTATAGTTTCTCAAATTATTGAAATTTGAATATTTTAAAATCACTGAAATTAAGTCACTGTATAACTGACTCACCAATAAGAAGGTATATAAACAAAGATATGTTAATGCTTTACCAAAACAAGGTGAACAATAAGTAGAAAACATGTCTCAAAAGGAAGGGAGAGGGAGACAGGGATACACATGAAAGCAATAGAAAGTATCTCCTGTTACTCATATCTGCATCTTTATCAACCGTTATGCCTAAAACAGTAAGACATTGATTGCCGTTTTGTCATTGTATCACCTTACAATGAAATGATCATCTCAACTTTTCTCAGCATTTAAATTTATGATGTGCTTTAATTACGTGTCGTTTTTAATAACAACATCCACTTTCTTTAAATAAGCATTTTTATGATGCATAATTGTTCTTAAGCATTTTTGACTTTTAATGGAGATGAAATAATTTATGATAACACTAACTCTGATTTTACTATGTGAGTCCAAAAAGATGAAGTGTTAAACATAAACTTTAAAGACAAACAAGGAGTTCCCGTCGTGGCGCAGTGCTTAACAAATCCGACTAGGAACCATGAGGTTGCAGGTTCGATCCCTGCCCTTGCTCAGTGGGTTAATGATCCGGCGTTGCCGTGAGCTGTGGTGTAGGTTGCAGACGCGGCTCAGATCCTGCGTTGCTGTGGCTGCGGCGCAGGCCAGTGGCCACAGCTCCGATTAGACCCCTAGCCTGAGAACCTCCACATGCCGCGGGTGCGGCCATAAAATGACAAAAGGCAAAATAAATAAATAAATAAATAAAGACAAACAAAATTTTCAAGCCTGAATCAGTCCCATATAGAGAAGCAGGCATGTATTAGCTGCTTTTGTAGTTCAGCCAGTTGAACATCTGTTGATTCCTTGTTGCTGACAGCTTGATTCTACTAAGACTTCTTGCCTCATTGCTCCAGACACCATCTTTTTTGAGAGTCAAAGTGTCTGAATTGGGTTTTCAATATCCAACTCATTTAAACCTTAGGAGTAGGGACTTTTCCCATTTGATACACTGATCAAACCGGAGACAAGGGAGAAGCAAATAAAAGGTGAGGTCACAAAAAATATCAACACACTTTAGAATAAAATCAGAAAAATGAAAGTGTATCTACCTTTTAATATGTTCAATTTGGTTATATCTCTTTGTATTAGAGTTAAGTTTATGTACCTGCCTCCACATCCGGGTAAACTCTAAATTCCAATGAAAATGCTGGTTCTCTGGCCAAAGCCCTCCTGTAAAATGAGGTGGACTTCAAATCGTGCACTGTTGCTGGAATCACGCTGCGGCATACTATTCGGTCACACAAATAACTCCAAACCACCCCTTAAAGAATATACGCATGTCAATTACAGATGCTGCCTTCGTACAGATTCAATGAGCTCCAGCACTAATTTACTGATTTATCAACGGTGACAATTTTACGGCCGTCTCTAAATCCTCTGTGCTCACTGGGAAGAGCAGCCCATGTGCTTTAAAAGTATTTAAGACAGTCCAGCATGCACAAACTTCTTTGTAGACACCCCACAGACCCTGGGCATCTGTATGTCATCCTGAACCTGCCCATGACTCAAGCTCGGAACTAACTCAGATTAATGTCAGCAGAGGAGAGAAAGGGTAGCGTAAACAGTGAATAAATAAGGGAGTTTCCAGCTGGAAATACTTCTCATTGAGAAGCTGAAAGGCTGAACTCTTTCATTTTCTGGCTGCCTGCACAGAAGTTGGTCTTTAATTGTGATTTGTTTTATTTTGCTGTTTTTTGTTGTTTTTGTTTACTTATTGTTGTACTTGTTATAAATGGACACAACGTAAAAGGTGCTGCTGAGGAGATACAGTTTGTCACCGAGTGCCCTGAATGACCCCTTTTACCCCCGTGGTCGTCCACTCACCCCTTTGCCCTTTGGATGCCTTACTAGCTACCTGATGCCTCGTGTGGAGGACCAGGGTTCAGGGGCATAAGCCAGGTGAGGCCGGGACTCCTGCCCTGACTCTATGACTCCTGCAGGGAACAGTGGAATGGAAAGTTAGGGGCTGCATCAATCATGCAGCCACAGGGTTGGCCAAGGAGGGCTTCTGTCTTCAGTGACAGGTCTATAACTAAGGAAGACATTCTCCTGGGTGACGGCACTTATACCAGAACTGTCACAGCTCCTGCAGAAACCAGGGATCTTGTCATAAAGCTCAGGAGTGAAGGAGAAGGTCTGAACAAGACGCCACGGAAGAGCTCTGCCTTCCTAGTGCTCAGGCAGGCCGAAAGCATTTTCTTAAGGCGCTCCGGTATAAATTTAAAATACGATGTGTCTGGCCATTTCAATTTTTAACAACCAAGTCCTTAAAGAGAAGCAGGGCCAGACTCAAGAAACAGAAAGGAAGGTGAATTTTGGATGCATATGAAAAGGCCAGCCGCAGCAGTGGGGCGGGGGTGGGGGGAGCATTAAGGTAAGTGTGTCTGCGGAATTTGCAGTAGGTCTCTTCCGGTTACTCAGTGATCTGGCAGAAAACCCTCCGCAGCAGTACCTGGGAGTGATGGAGATGCTGTCTGATCATCAGAGACGGGTAGGCCAGTGGTTTTCTTTTCAAAATTCATATCATTACACCCAGGGTTATTGTTATCACAGAAACCAGAGCTGTCAATTCAGGACAACGGAACTCTTGGATTCAGAGATAGTCGATCTGATTACGCCTCGGGGGATGCTCGGTGGCCAAGGCGGAGGAGGTGGAAAGCCTAACCGGACGGCTGCTGCCCTGTAACCGGCAGCTGTGCCTTCTGCAGACCTGAGAATAGCCCGGCTCACTCACCCTCCTAGCCTGCTTCCTTTCTGGATCACTGGACAGTCGGAGCTGTCAGGTAAGATTCAGAAAAACAGGGAGCACCACGCATGTCCTCAACAAGTCCAACCAGTAGGAGTCTTGAAAAATTGATTTGTGGCCCTCTGAGGCGCGGCGAAGTGAACCGACAACGTAGCATGCCACTCCGTAATCTTCAAGGTAAGGCCAGGTTAGGCTAAGCAAAGATGCTTCTCACTAAGTGAAAAGCATATTTCTTTCCAAATTCCTTAGAAACAAGGTCAATCAAGAAAGAAGTTGGCCTGTGCTGCTCTTGAAGTAACCGACTATATGTAAACTCTCATTCAAAGAAATATTCAGTGCAAATGACAGAGACCAAAACTAAAGGAAATCCTTGGAGATCAGAAGGCAGAAAAATGGTTATAACTGCTTAGGCAATGAGATGGCCATCTCACATCTTTTAGGTGAAAACAGTGCATGTAAAGTAATCAAAACCACTCTAACCCTAACAAGGCAGACCTTTCAGCAGGACCTGAGCGAGCATTCCTTCCCAGCTGGACTGCTGGCTCATCGCAGGACACCAAGGTCAGTCAGCGAGGGCCTGAGTCACTCTCCAGCACCATCTATGACAGTTAGACCAGGCTGGCACTCTCGAACATGATCAAAGTGGACGGGAAGAATCAGCAGGACCCGGGTGGCTAACTGGACGTACAGGGTGAAGGATGGAGAAAAGTTAAGGGTGATACCACTCTCCTTCTGGCTTGGGGATGCCAAGGAAGTGCTGGTGCCCTTCACTGTGATACGAAACGCAGGAAGAGGCTGATGTGGTGACAAGGTCACTGGTTCTAACATAATCGTAATTTCCAACATGCTGCATTTCATTTACTTCTGAGATACGAACACGGATATAATTGGAAAGAAATTGTAGGTATATTAATATTTCATCACGAAAAAGATAAAAGAGAACTAAGAATGTAGTACGAAAAAAGAGAAGGGCATCTTTCCTTGATGATGATTCTGCTCCACGTGGCTAATCTGTCTGAGGTCACTTCCACCTAGGGAACTATACCTTCCACTCTGATTCTCAACTCAAGGACGACTTCTTGGCGAAGGCGCTCATGAGTGCTGTTTCCCCTGGAGAGTGGATTGCTGGGTGCTTCACGTCATTGCAACAGGGATTCTTCCTCAGTGTCTGAGTGTAGGCATATCACCTGCCTTTCTTATTTTCTTATTCTCATTTTCTGCATCCAGAAATGATGTAATAGCAACTACATCACAGAGTTGTTGTGAGCATTACTTGATATGATGTTTGGGGAGATTTTCAAATGTTGCCTGGACCGAATGAATATTGCATTAGTGCTTTTGAAATAAAATAAGGAGCGACTCCGGCTAGCTCTTACTGAGCACTGACTATGCACTGGAAGGACTGGTTTAGTAACTTGTCCCATGTCACAGAGCAGAGCAGGAAGTCGCCAGAGACCACGCTGGCAAAGACGGCACAAAGCACTTCTCCAGGACGTGCCTAATGCTCATCTCAGGGGCATTTATGCAGAGAAAGGGTTGTCAAAATTCATTTATCTTTTTGGAGGAAAAATGCTTTAAGAACTTCTAATTTCAGCATGAATAATGATAGTATATCCCTGTATAATTGCTAGTAAGTTCTGTTAACACAAGGACCCTTTATATTTTATTCAACTTCATAGAGTTACTGCATACTAATTCTAGATTAAGAACCAATAAATATCTTGCCAGTAGCAGTAACTAAGAGGTCAGTTGGAAGACAAATGCAGTCCTAATCATCCCTTCCAGGAATTAGGTAGGCAAATATTTTAGGCAAAGAAGAAAAATCCTCCTTTCAGCATTTTTGGGAATATTACATTAGCAGAGGTTATCCTGCTTCCAGGAAGAGGCATCCCATACACAAAAATTTCCGACATCAATCACCACCCAAGTTCAGGACAAACTAATATATATGCACATATATAAATTTGAATAGCCTAGTATTAATAAGAAAGTTACAAGTCATGGTTTGGTTACACACGGAAAAACAACACCCTTCTCTTTTCTTCATATTACTATTTGTTTTTTATTCATCTCATCTTAAAAGCAGATCATCTTCTAATATCATTGAATAACACATATATGCACTATCTTTTAGAATATGAGATTCTTTTTTTTTCTCTACAAAGAGCTTACAACCTGTGAACACTTACCAATTTCTTTATGTATCCCTCAAACACATTTTAAATGACTATTTTCTAGTCCATCATAGAGATAAAATTATTTGAATAACTAAGCATTATTGGTTTGTTTGTTTCCATTGACAAAAACTTCTAATACAATTATGATTAACTTATGTGTAGCCAAATATTTGCACAGATCCTTAATGTTTCCTTAGAGAAATTTCAAGATAAAGAATTTTGTTAATAATTTTAAAGCATTTGGTAAATATTATTAATTGTCCTGGAGATATTGTACCAGTTTATACCGCACACCATCTGCTTGAAACTGTAAAAATATGTTTTTTCTATATGCCTTCCTTATGCTTGATACTATCACTAAAAGCATTTTGATAAATTGTAAAGTGGAACTTTATTCTCTGCTTTTTTAAAATTAGCCATCTGGCTAAATATTTTTACATATCTTCAACCATTATGATATTTCTTTTATATTACATGTTTGTGCCCCGATCTTTTCCTGTTAAAATAATATATACACACAAAATACATGTGTATATATACATATACAAACACATATTAAATATTATAATAACTTTGACAATTTATGCTTGCTTTACATTTTTATTCTTTTGAAATCAGGATTAGCTTTTCAAGTTCTTCTTTATGTTTGTGCAACAAAATGCATTACCCTTCTTTTTTATTTTCACCTTTTACATTTAACTCTTTAATTTACATTTTTGTTTTTTATGTAAAATATATGGCATAGTTATTTTTTCCATCATGAAATAATAAAGCAATTGTCCCAGAAATGCTTATCAGATCACACACCTCTTCTCTAATCACCTGAGAGATAATGCAGTTGCAAGTTTTTAAAACCTTTTTATCCAACATCAAACAAAAGGAACAGAAATAAAAACAAAGGTAAAACTGTCAAACTGTTCACAGTTAATGTTGATGTTTCTTCAGTAGCACCATTGCCTACCCAGCCGTCTACCTGAAGGGTTTCTCTTCCTTATCCTCAGCCTCTATTCCATCGTGAAATCTCAGAGTTTCTACCTTAAAGAAATCTCCCAATTCTATTTACTGTTTTCCTTGTCTTACTAACATCATCCTCATCACCATCATCTTCCTCTGGACCAACTTCACTTGCGTTCATTGGTCCCCCCTTCTGCTAATTTTGCACTTAGTTAATTTTTACCAATTACAGTTTTTTCCTCTCTGTTTTGGGGGGGGGGGACCGTTGTTTCCTCAAATTAAGTTTTCCCTACATTAAAATTTGCAGATATAAATGTGTCCAAAAATGTGTGACTACTATTAATTTTTAAAGATATTCTTACCATCTCTTTTTTCCTAGTTTAGCTTTTGCTGCCTTCAGTGTCACAAGTTCCTTTAGCAAAGAACAGTACCAGTTTAAGCTAGTCTTCTTGAAGGATGAAGTCAACCCTACTTCTTTCTTTTCAAGTGGCAGTGACTCTGGTGAAAACACATCAATTTTGTCATATTGACCCTCCTCCAAAATCTCTCTCCTCCCTCTCTTTTTCTTTTTCCTTCCTCTTCACCTTTTCTTCCTTCTTCTGAGTCAGCTCCTATTATTGGCTGATGAAGTGATGGCTCAGCTACCGCAGAAGGTATAACAGATGCAGAATTCACTTTTCAAATTTTTATCATATAATCAAGTAGACTGACACATAGTCTTATAAAAACTTAAATGAAGTTTAAAATAAATTACTTAAATATCTAGAATTCCATAATTCCTATGTTCCCACTGTGGAGGCATAAAAATTAATAATAGATTATATTAAAAAGAATATTTTTAGTGTTCCCACTGTGGCTCAGCAAGGGTTTAAGGATCCAGCATTGCCACAGCTGTAGCATAGGTCACAGCTGCAGCTCAGATTCAATCCCTGGCTCAGGAACTTCCATATGCCACAAGCGTAGCTGAAAAAGAAAAAAATACATATTTTTTAGATTTAATTAAAGCTGAATCACTATAAATCAATGCATTGTGTAATTAATCTCAAAGTAGAATTACAGTCAATATAATTAATATTTCCCCTGTATAAAATAAATTCAATACATTATCAAGTACAGATAATATTGATATCAGCCTTTTAGTTACAAATGTTTTCAGTATATTCACGTTGGATAACTGACATTAAATAACAGTTTTGGTCACCTGTTTGCATATCAATGTGCATCCAGTGTTACAAGTTTGAGTGATACCATGTAATTAACACATTTCATTTGAGACTTGTTGGAAAGCAGAACAGCAAAGGACCAAATATTACCAGAGGAAATAGAGTAATATGGGCAGACTTGAAAAACAGACTAAATGGCAATCTGAAAGAATTTTAAGAAAAAAATAGACATGACAACAGGTGATGATAATTCAATGGAGATGTTTTGGTAACTTAATAAAATAATTTTGCAGTGTATTTTTAAACAGTAAAAAAGGTAATTATAAAAGAGAGGAAATAAGGAAAAATTTGCCCCACAATTCTTAAAGTGCATTTTAATTTAACGCTACAATAGCTCTGTATTAGTTAACATCTAGCTAAGTAAAACACTCTAGTTACAGAAAGACAAATAGCATGATCTCACCTGTATGCAGAATCTAAAAAAGCTGAACTAATAGAACCAGAGAATAGAATGGCTGATGGCCAGGATAGGGTGGGGAGGTGAGGAAGAGGGGAGTGGTGCTGCTCAAAGGACATAGTTCCTCGGGTGTAAGATGAATAATTCTGGGATCTAATATATGACATGGTGACTGCAGTTAATAATACTGTATTCTGTCCTTGAAATTTTCTCAGAAGAGAGATTTAAGTATTCCCACTATACACACAAAAGAAGTTAACTATATGAGGTGGTATATGTGTTAATTAACCTGATTGTGGTAATCATTTCCTATGTATGTATATATGTATATATCTATGATGTCATGATATTGTGCATCTTACAAAACATACATCATGCTGCACAACCTAAATACATAGTTTTTACTTGTTAATCATACTTCAATATAGCTGGGGGGAAAAATGATACTTGTGATTGCTTTAAGGACCCATCCTGGTAATCCAGGATAATATCACCTCAAAATTCTTAATTTAATTACTAGTTTTTTTTTTTTTTTTTACCATATAAGGGAAGAGTCACAAGATACAGGGATTAGGACCTGACAGATAACTCTGGGAGACACAACTCCACCCAGTACATCTGGTAATTCTCTTTTTCTATTTTTTATTTTTTTAATGGATTTATTTATTATCTACCTCCCCTTGCTTTTTAGATTATTCATAAGAATTAATATAAAATTTTATATATATAATACATGATTATATATAATGTATATTATAACTATACTCATAGATTACTATGTATTAAATATATATGCATTTAAAATAATCATAGGAAAATACCTATTTATTTGCCAACTTATCAAATCTTAATACAAAATACAATAATAAGTATTGAATATACTTATTGAATATACTTATTGAATATACTTGAATGGAAAGATAGATCCATAATTCAGAGTAGAAAAACAAAAATTCACCAGACTATGGCTCAACATCTTGTAATGTCATAAGAGAGAATTTCCAAATAAGTTTGGAAATAATAGATATTTGATAAGTGATATTGTGGCGATTGGCAAGCCATTTGGAGACGTTAGAGAGCTAGAACGGGATTGTATTCATTTATTTATTTTTACTAAATTCAATTCCTGGCATACTAAAGATTTTCATGTAAAAAAAGAAGACAATAAAGAAAGAAACAAACATGAATAAGGAAAAAAATAATTTGGGTGTATGTTGAATTAACAATATGTTTAAATATATGTAAATAATTTTGAACATATATAACGTATACATGTCAATATGATAAATTTAAGGAGGTCCCACTGTGGCTCAGTGGAAACGAATCTGACTAGCATCCATGAGGATGACGGTTCGATCCCTGGCCTCACTCAGTGGGTTAAGTATCCAGCATTGCCGTGAGCTGTGGTATAGGCTGCAGATGCAGCTCAGATCTGGTGTTGCTGTGGCTGTAGTGTAGGCCAGCAGCTATAGCTCCAATTTGCCCTAGCTTGGGAACCTCCACATGCAATGAGTGTGGCCCTAAAAAGAAATAATAATAATAAATTTATATGTAAGTATATAAAATATTCCATTAATAATATACTTATTTGTATATACCACTAGTAACTTAAAAATTACAAAAGAAGGTAAAAATGAGGCCTATTTTTTTGATTATCAGATTGCCAATTATGACCACACAGACTGATGAATTCTTCTCAGTTAAGATACCTCAGTGTCAAATGATAGATACCTGACTAAGAATGGTTTAGATGGTAAAGATATTTATTGTTTCAATCAGTACAAAGCCCAGAAACAGTAGTTACAGAGTTATTACAAATGCTCCATTATGATATCAAAGACTCAGGCTCTTTGCATATTTCTGCAATGTTGTTCTTAATTTACCAGATTCATGCTGTGCTCGTTCTTTGAGTTTCGGGCAATAATGTGAGCAAATTATCCAGCCAAAGTAATATATTTGGGTAAGGAAAACCCTTCCTAGGATCCCCCAGAAACCTCTCCTAAGGACCCAAATGGTCAGGATGAGGTCACACACTGATGGTCTGGACTGGCTAGAAGTCCAGAAATCTAGTGCATGACAGTGCAGCCTCTGTGTGGGGAGCCAGATCCTTCCAGGATTCAGCCCGTGTCCTCCGAACCTCCGTCCATTGATGTGGATCATACGGGCTCAGCAGATTACGACCGCCCTCAGCAAGCACAATTCGGTCCGCTCTGTTCCTGGAATTTAGAAATCTAAAATTGAAAATCATAATGGAAAACAACATCTTAGTGCCTATGGTATAATAAAGAATATGAAGTTTAAAATATGGGAAAAAAGAAACATAAGCATATCTGTTTCATGACACATTTTTGTTGCATATTGTTTAATGAAAGAATGGATTAACTTCTGTAACAGCTTTTTATATGTATACACATAGTTTTTATATGTATACATATAACAGTTTTTTATATGTATACATAGGTATACATATGTAATATATATATATATATATACAGCAATGAAAAAACAGTAAAAATATTTAATCATAGAAATGTAATGAACACATTTCCATATTTTTCTTCCTAATCTTAGAACATAAACTTTATGTAGTTACTTAAAATTGGTAAAAAAAAAATGATATCATGTAAGAGTAAATAGAGATTTTTAAATTTACATAAAATTCTTTAATTACCTTCAGATAATGCTGTGGCAAAAATTACTTCCCAGCAAGATGTGCTTTTATAGCATCTGCAGACAAAGAAAGAAGTAATTTGTTAGGACTCTTAAAAAGGGCTCTTGGTGTCATCTGCTTGCCATTGAGATGCCAATTGCTCGCATTTTTTTTTCAGTCGATACCTCTAGAGTATCTCCCCATCAATAGAAAATGATCTTTGTGATTTATGAGATTTTCCCAACATGAAATAACCATTGAGTGAGCTGTTTTCCATCCATCCGTTGGGACCTGTAGCCATCTGTTTCACGGAGTTAAAAGCAGAGCAGTCTTGGTTAGATTATATCATCTCTACATGTTAAATGCCAAAAAAATTTCCTCCATTTCTAAAATATCATTTTTAAGAATGATTTATTTTTTTTTAAATCCCTTTTTCTGGGGGTCTTCCACTATTGATAGCTACATGTAAACAATCTTTTATCATGCATACTTTAAAGAGACAATTTGACCCTATAAAACTATAAAAGGAATATGGCCTCTGATCCAGGATTCAATCCCAAGTGTTTAAAGAGATATTTGGCCTAGTAACAAATAGATGGATTAATATTTGCATCAGCTGGAATAGAACGGGTTGACTAGACTGTGCTGCAGTAACAGACAACAAAACTTCTAGTGTCTTAAAAACGAGAATTTACTCTTGTCTCATGGTGCACGAACACTGCTGGTAGATGAGGGTTCTGCCTCATTCATCCACATTCCAGAACCCTAATCTCAGATGTCGTTGTCTCCATAGCATGGAGAAGCCTAACCTTGAGGAATGTAACTGGGCTGTGATTTAAAACGTCAAATGCTGTAGCCTGAAAGTGGTAGGCAGCATGTCCACTGCAGGCTCTTGACCCTACTAGTGGGACGAAGCAATGACATTCTGCTCTGTGCTTAGAATGAGGAAGAGTCAAAAAATTGGGGTGAACAATATCACAGATTGCTATCATTGCATCTCTGAGCTTTCTTGTTAAAAATTTGGAGTTCCTTCCGTGTTGCAGTGGGTTAAGGATCTGACTACAGCAGCTCAGGTCACTGTGGATATGCAGGTTTGATTCCTGGCCAGGTTCAGAGTGTTAAAGAATCCAGCATTGCCATGGCTGTGGTGTAGGTCACATCTATGGCTTGGATTCAGTCCCTGGCCCAGGAATTTCCATATGTCGCAGGTGTGGCCATAAAATAAAATAAAAAGTTGACAACCATCAAAGCAATTACCAAAATTACCAATGAGGTTTGGTTAAATAAGCTATTTATCCACACGTGTATCCTCACCATTTTGAGGTGATCAAAATGTACTGACATAATGGTAAATACTCTTGTGGGAATGAAACATTATTAGTTTGCATCTGAGTTTTGTTCTCATCTAATTAATTTATAAGTAGAAGTACATGAGGGTTTGGGAATATCCATAGAAGGAAGCTCAGACATGCTAGCCTCAATCAAGAAGAAGGCGGTTGAATAAAACATCTATTTCCCTATTCAATTTTCTCAACTAATTTCCTTTTTTCTCTAAAAAAGCTTATATTACTTTTGTACACAAGGACTCCACGGTGGCTGGGATTCGATGGTATTTAATTTAGACTTCCCAATGTGACTGTGAATGGCTCTTCCTAATTAACACTTTACTTCCAGATGTTCTTTGCTTGCGTATGAGAAGCCTATTAATTTCATAAACTTATTTTGTAAGCAGTCAATTAAAAATATTCGATTATTATTTTAGCAGACTTTTTTTGATACATGGGCCAAACAATATTACTATTCCAAATTGATGGTACTTGTATTCACTCCTTACGGCCATTCCTTTACTTCTATTTGCTGTCCCATTGATATAATTTGTATACAACTGACAATAATAAGGATGGGACAGGGACTGGTCTAACCCTCCCATTAAAAGTCAGACTATTACTGCACAAAATCTATGAGCAATTATTGCCATCATGGGACATGGGCAATATATGAGTGAAATCTCATGAAATAAAGGGAAACACTTGCGATGAGCTTCCCAATTAGCCCAGCTCTCTGCCTGGGGACACTCTCCCAAACATCACATAATGAGCTGAGTCCAGATAAGGCCACAAAGCTGAGGAGGCAGGTTAGGGTCTGAACAGAGGAAGGTGTATAGACTGGGGACCCACAAATCCTTGCCGTGTGTCAGTTCACCTCAAATATCTTCTCGCGGTCTGGGTTGCATACGTACAGGACATAATACCAGAGGCTTACCAGAGCGTGGCTCCTGCAGGCTGAAACACAACAGAAACACCGGGGTTCAGATGGTGATGAGGAATGTTGGTCTTCAGGCCCCAGCAGGGTGGAGAGATGTCACTAACTTTTCTAGAACATCAGGAGTGTTCTCCTGAGAAGCCACTCAGGCCAGATCTTGGGAGCAGGAACCTCACCCTGAGTAAAGCCTACTCTGGACCCATCTCATGACTGTAAAGATCCAGAGGGAAGAGAGGAGTAGGGGGTGAACCTGGCCATTCTGAAGGGGTTAGCAGCAGCTTGGGTCTTCCCAGTACACCCCTAACAAAACATAAAAGGAAGCCCACACATTCAGAGCGAGCAGTCGGTAACTGAACTACCCACTAAAGTAAAACAGCGGCCACCTTATGAGGAAGATAAAAATTTCAGGGTCTCTGAAATGTCATCCACAGTGTCTAGCAGACAACAAAATAATACTGGATGTAATATATGCGTGTCTATAATATATGTGAGTTTGTAATATATGTGTGTTTATTACATCCAAAATAATACTGGATATAATATATGAGTGTTTGAATATATACATATGTAAATGATATATATACACGTGTGTGTATATATATATATATATATTTTTTTTTTTTTTTATTTATATACATATTCCAAAAGAAGAATGAAAGCAGAGGACAAAATCAAAAGCAGCCATGAGAAGAATTAGGCAAAGACTATAAAACAATTACTACAAATGTACAGAGAATTAAAGAAATGTAATCTTAAATTTCATTACATAACTGAAAAATTTTAGAAGAATTAAGTGCTAAGTCTAAAAATTAAAAGTTCAGACACGATCATTGACTTCAAGGGGCTTGAAGTCTAGATGCTTTGTTGGTCAACTGGTAATTTTTAGACTCATCAATTCATGATCGAAAAGCCTTTTAAATATACAATGTTAAATACCTTTAAAATATAAACAAAAAATGAAAACTAAAAGTTTGATATGTACAGTGAAAACTCACTGAGTGGGCTCATTAACAGACTGGAGATGGCTGAAGAAATAGTCACGTACCTTGAAGACTGATCTATAGACATTTTTTAAGCTAAAGAAATCAGAGAAAAAAGATTGAGAGAAAAAAGAAGAGAGCCCCAGAGACTTTTGAGCAATCTCACACCTTTAGGTGTACATGCTTTTCAAGGTCCAGAAGAAGATGGTGAGAATGATCAGAAAACGTATTTAAAAATATAAAGGAAGTGCAGCGGGCTTTCCATTGGCCGAGTCCTTGCAAGGAAGAAGAGGCATCTCACTCTTCTGCTTAGACACTGCAGTCATCGTCATCATCACAGAGCTCCCTCTCTGGTCTCCCGACCCTATTTACCTGAGGTTTCTGTTTATTAATTTGCTTGGCAACTGTGATTTAGGATCTCTGGTCCCTCTTCCCTACCAGCTTTCAGATAAATACGGTATCCTCCTTTACACAGAAAAGTTTTGTGTGCTTATTTGTTTATGCTTATTTATATGAGAATGAAAGTGTGGATTTCAATCTGTTTTATCCTAAAAATAGGTCCAATGCCCAAAGCGCTTGAGGAAATCCACAAACTGCACTCTGGAAACTAGAGCCAGGCACCAGAGGTGACCAGGGGATGTCAAGCACTGGAAATGCATATGTAGGAAGAGCATTGGTTTACTCCTGGGTGTAGAAAATGGACATCTATGAATTTCATCTTTACCTCTGGGGGGAAGAACTGACATTTAGATTACAGGGTAAATAGGCAACGTGGCTCAGAGAATTGAATTAAATAAAAAGTAAAAAGAGAGATAGAGATCTATTCTTTTCCTTTGACTTTGTGAAAATACAAAATTCATTGCATCTTAATTATACAGTTCAGGGAATGTCCACACACGTTCTCCCAATAGAAACACTGTGTCCATGTAACACACAGCTCTTAGCTCCAAAGATGAAGCTGCTCTCTGAAGTGATGTGGGTCACTTTGACAGTACGATATAAGAAAACAATCAAATTTGGGAATGTTGAGTAATTCCTGATAGTATATCTTTCCCAAACAGTGAAGAGAGGAAGTTACTTGAATTGTAAATGAAATCCAAAGATATCTCCTATAATCATTTGAATATTAACGGTGATAGTGATATATTACTGTCGTAGAGAATAAAACATTCACACTTCTGAAAGTTAAGAAGGAAAAGCAGCTTTTAATTATTCATAAGCTGCATTTATTTATATTGTGAGTCTGCACATATTTTCATCCACAAATCTGTTATTTTAAATAGTATTTTGTTATATCAATATTTTTGGTTAAAAATTAAGAAACATATTTTTTCAAAAAAATGTGAGATGATCTTATCCAAAAATATTCCCCACATCTGCCTTTCAAAAATACTTCATGTATTTTCATCTCCTATCTGGTATAACGAAGAAAGACAAGCTAACAGAGAATGCATTCTGACTGTTGCAGGTTACAGTTTTCCTATGCTTAGGGGAGGTTAAAACACTTTCTTTTTTACTTGGACAATGGTCAAGAAGAAAGGATATGGGCTAAGGATTTTTTCTTCTCTACAATGCCCTACATTTGTGATGCGGTAGAGAATTTTAGTTATACATAGAATCCATATTTTTCTCTCTCTATTTTTATACTGTCTCATGCTGATAAGAAAGAATGTTTGGAGCTCCTTGAAATAAGCATTAAGGAGATTGTGATGGTTTCTATTAAGATTGCAGTGAATTTTGTTTTGTTTTTTGTTGGTTCATTAGTGTTGTTTTTTAGAATCCACATATATGTGAATCCATAGAGTATTGTCTTTCTCTGACTTATTTCACTTGGCATAAGGGAAGGGAAATTGGGAACTGGGAAAAATGAATGAAAGGAATCAAAAATACAAACTTCTAATTTTTACATAAGTCAGTCATGCAGGTGTAATGTACAGCATAATAGCTATAGTCAATAACGTTGTATTGCATATTTGAAAGTCACTAAAAAGAAGATCTTGAAGGTTCTCAGCATAAGGAAAAATAAACTTTTTGTGCCTTTGTAGTATGATGAATAGTAACTAGGTTACTGTGATCATTTTTGCAATGCATGCAAGTATCAAGTCATTATGCGTACACCTGAAGCTAATATAATGTTAGATGTCAATCAAAAAAATAAAAGACTGCAGTGGCCTGGAGAAAGAGAGGCATTTATAACACTTAGTTATAGTAATAACAATAGCAGCAATCTGTATTATCTAAGAACACACCAGGCGAGTCTAAAAAAATTTAGCTCTTCGTACTTTCTAAATAACTTCATAAGATATACAGAGTCATTGTCACTACCCCCATTTTAAGATAAAGGATTAGTTGAAGCACATTGATGATTAAAGTAAGGAGACAGAGAAAGTTTCAGACGGTGATAGCTGAAGGATTAGAAATAGAAATACAAATATTTTAAATTGACAGGGATGAAAATAGTGGTAGTGATGAAGACAATGGAAAAAGGGTAATATTAGCAGTAATAATATGCACTATGTCACAGTCGTCTTGGATAGTAAGAAACGTGATCCTCGGTTCCCCGTTTTAGGGATGAGTAAAGGGAGGCCCCAGTGTTTGAACAGCTTATCAAACACATGGATTATAAGTGAGTACTGAGGCTTTCGGTGACATGAAAATGAGAGGGGGCATAGAGTGGATACGAGGAAAGCTATGGATGAAGAAGAATGAGTGTCGTGGTAGGAATTTGGTGACTAAAACAAGAAAGAATTTCACAAACATAGAGACTGCTGAATGATGGGCGTGAAGCAATCCCCAAAGTGGCCGCGGGCCGTGTGAGGCATGTCTGTTCCTGAGCAGGAAGGCGAGGGGAGTCAAGGACGTAGAAAGCAGAGGAAGAAGCAGAGACCGGTGAACTTCCAGCAGAAGAAGTCATCCCTTGAGTTTATTTTACAGTCATTCGTTTACATCATGGTTTATTAAAACCCTGTATGATTGAATCTTTTCCATTCTTCTGGTGCTCCTCCCTAACGCATCTCACGCAAAGAAAGGCAAAATGAATTAGTTAGATCAAGTCCACAGTCCTAGAGAATATAATTAAGCAATGAGTAATTAAGAAGCATTTTCTTCATTTTTTTTTCTCTGTTCTACGCCAAGTTAAGGAAGAATGCTAAAAGCATGCCAGAGGAGGGTGAATCCTTTCCAAACCAATCTGGAAATGCCTTAGATAACAGGCGTACTCTAACTCAAATGCCCCGGGTTACACAGCAAATAGCAGTCGATTCTCTGTCATTAAGGGTCTAATTAATTATCTGCTCTTTACACCACTGAGCCCTCTTGATTTTCTTCCGGGAGCTTGGATCTTGACATCACCCTGATGGCACCTTCCTCAGAGGGAGGGGGAGACTATAATTCGTGTATTTTGCATTTTGTGAAAACTTGCCATAAGTAGTCTGGTGGATGCCTTAGGTTAAAATTGCACCTCAGGTTCCACTCCTCAGGGCAGCCCCGCATCCTCCAGTCTTACACTGTTAGTGCTCCCAGCCTGTGTGCTAGCACCTCTGTGGCCCCAGACCTGCAAGCCCTTTAGTTCTTCTAGTCACAGCAGGAAGGCACTCCTGACGAAAGAGCACAGAAATAGCCACAAAGCGTCAGGGCTGATCATCCACAAAGATGGAAGGGCCTGCTGGACACTAGGGACCCTTTAAAAAAAAAATCTCTTCTAACCGGAATGGTGATGAAATCTGCCATCTTCTTTTTGTGCTTCTAGTCACGCGGAGATTGCAGAAGGTCTTTCTGTGAGTGAATGGAGCAGCCGCTGCATCTTAGGGGGAACTGAGGACTCAGCACTCAGCAGAAGCAGCCTGCCTCTCCTGGCACCCAGGGCCAAGTTGCTGCCTCCCCTCCCTGCCAAGGAGCAGTCTTCCTCCTGCATCCTGCAGGAGGACTGATTTGCAGAGCTGGGTAAGCAGAGAGGTTGGCAGCCGTGTTGCCAGGCGCCTCTGCCCAGATTGCTGCTCTGCTTCCCGCCACAGTTACAGCCCTCGCGTATTTGCTGTTGGCACCAACAGCTCTGCTCTCTGCGTTCTTCTCATCAACTCTGCGCAGTTAAAAGTGTCAGAAGCAGCTTGTTCCTGCTCAGAGCTCTTGGCATTGTCAAGTCAGACAGTCTGAGATTCCTTTCTCTTTTGGGCACCCAGCACTCAGAACTGATCCTGCTTGTCATATTCATCCTGCTACTACTATGAGAGGTGCAAAACATTATAGAATTCTCTCTCCTTTTGGCATTTTTGGGCCCCCTAAAAAAATAAGGATCCTGCTTTAATAATTTAATATTTGAAAGCTCATAATCAGTTAGTCAACGCCAGCAAAAGGCTGCAGTTCACTACATCCACAGATGAGAGCATCTTCCATGTCACCCCAGCTTTGTCCTCCTGTGCCTGCCAGTTCTTTATAGAGACCGTCATTCTCAATACAATCCCTATAAACTTGCCTTGAAAACTCAGCATTGTTCGGAACTCCTTTTTCTCATGCTGTCGAACTGGTTTCCCAGGTGCAAGACTTTTTAAACTCTAACTCCTAGATATTGCTAATTTTTCTAAAGCACAACTCTGATTATGTCACTTTCCGGGCTCATGGGTGTTTGATGATCCTTTTCTTGTCCCTGAAAATGCTATAAATTATTAGGTGATATTCAAGGTCTTATTATCTGATCAAGCCTATATTCCTAAACTTCAGTATCAATAACTAACCCAATAATAATGATCCCACTAATATTACTTAATATGGCAATTACTGGATTTCAGGCCTTACAGATATCTCAGGCATTTTCAGATTAACATTACAAAGATAACTGTGTATCTAAAGATATATAACAAAGATTACATATCTATGTATCTAGTACATAGTATCTATGTCCTATGTATCTACGTAATAAAGATTGTATTAGTCTGTTAAGACTGCCATAAAAAAAAATACCCACAGAATGCGTGGCCTAAGCAACAGAAACTTACTTATCACAGTTCTGGATGCTGGGGATCCAAGACCAAGGTGTTGGCAGTTTTGTTTCTCCTGAGGCATCTCTTGGGTTTGCAGATAACCCCCTTCTTACTGTGTCCTGCATGCTTTTTTCTGTGTGCCCCCTTCGCTTGTGCCTATGCCTTTTCTAAGAACACCTGTCCTATCAAATAAAGCCTACCCTTATGACTTCATTTAGCCTTAATTACCTCTTTAATAGCCCTATCTCTAAATACAGTCACAGTCGGGGGCAAGGCTTCACCCTACAGATTTTAGTATGAGGTAACTTTGTTCATATTATTGCATCCATTGTATGTGAGAAAATGAGAGTTTTTGAAGATTATACAACTAATTCTCTGGATAACCAGGATTTACACAAAAATCTATCTCAGTGTAACATTAATTTTGAATATTGATTATTCTGTAAGCATAGTTGCAATTTATTTGAGCAAGTCCTTTTGATTATGCTGATCCCCTGGCTCCACTTTCATTGACATCTGTCCGAATCTCACACCCTGTCAAGGGCCACTCCAAAGACCTTGGGAGAGCTTTCTCTTAGCCCCTACCCCTTATTATACTGTCTATTCTCTGACTTTGGGCTTGTCTTTTATTTTCTCTGGGAAAATGCAGGTGCCTCATTCTTTTTTAAAGTCAGGTTTATCAAGGTCAATTTGCAAACAATAAATTTTATCTTTTTCCCGAATATAGTTCTATGAACTTTGGAAAACACATGTAGCCCTGTAACCACCAACAACACAATCAAGATACAACCATCCCCATAATCTGTGGGTGACTGATTCCAGGACCCTTCTTAGGTACTATGGATGCTCAAGTCCATAGTATGCACGCCCATATCCATGGATTTAGCCAATATAGTACATGATCCACGGATGGCTGAATTCCTGGATGCAGAATCTGAGAATATAAAGGGCCAACTGTATAGAACTTTCCATCAGCTAAAAGTCTCCACTGTACCCCTTTGGAGTCACTATCTCACCACCCCAAATCCCAAGCAACCAAAAATTGGAGAACAAAAATAGAGATTTATGTTTCCTTATATATTAACTGTATTTAAGTTAATTGACATCTGGATAATCTTTTCATCTTTAATATAATATCCATATCTGATTGTATTTCTTACTACTAGTAAAAAAAAACAACATGCACATAGGAGGCTAATAAGGGACAAGTTAAAACTGCTGGAAAAAAAATAATAATGATGACAGCAAAATTCAGATTTTCAAACTCTGGGTCTATTACAAATTCAATTATACAAAATACCAGTGCCTTATTTCCTTCCGCTTTTCTTTATTACAAAAGAAGAGGAGTCAGTGGTACACGTTCGCATTAAATAACAACTCTGGATAGTTTCCAGAAAAGAAATTACCTGCAAAGAGGTTACGATGGCTCTAATTTTATGATGCCCTACAGATCTTAATTTTTTAAACCTCCTTGAATAGTTTCGTTTCTTGAAATTCATCTTTTGTCTCAAGTCCCTTCTGTGTATGACTCATTAGTAGACATGTGTGTTTCTCTTTAATATAGGTTGTGTCATTTAAATAGGCAGGACTGACACAGAAATTCTTGCTGGACCAGCATTTTCCCCGCCAGAATGGAGAGGTGGGGACAGGAAAGGGAGGGTCTGGGTGGTTATAGGAGGGTTTTCAAGTGATCTGTTGTTGGAGTCTAAAATTTCTCCATGCACTTGAAACACCCCATTGATACTCACACTCTGGAACTAGGGCAGGCAGTGCCCAGGTAACAGAGGGATTAATTGTAATTGCTAACTTCTTTGGAGTACATTTAACCAAGCATCAGAAGCACTTGCCTTCTTCCATGAACCCAGGAGCCTGCTAGCAGGCAGTGTTCTATTACTCCTGGGTGGGAATGAACTCATCTGGGAGCAGCAAGAACAACTCATGGAGAAAAATTACCATTTTATATTTATTACTTTGGCTAGTTTAAGTGCCATAGGAATAGACTCTCTAATGCATTATAGAGCGTTTCCCCAACACTGCAACTCCTCTGTTGCCTGGTAGACTATTTTTAGGGACTGTCTCAGTCGGCTCTTAAAGGTACATGCCATCCCATTTCCAAAGGTTACTTCAGTGGTTTGTCCAAAGGATATAAGTAACACCATCTCCCTTTTCAGATTAAGGAACTATGGGATATTCTCTGATGAAATCTGTATTCTTAAAAAAAAATATACCAGACTTTCGTACTCAGTATTTTTCACTGCTAAACTCTGGCAAAATTCTGTTCCATATTTTTTATATGCTGCTCATCTTGTGGTTTAGCTTTGCTTAGTTGAAAAATCAGATAATGGGGTTTTCTTACAGCCATAACTTGGAAGATAGCACATACTTATCATTGCCAGAATTTTAAATACTCGGTAAATTTTGTTCTGTAGTCACACTGTCCGGTCAGCTCACCGGAGAAGAGTACAGCTGCCATGAAACATGAAATGCACTCAGAGTCCTTTCATGCTGACAAACCACGGGATTTAGTTAATGTAAAATCCGATGTAGAGTCTATATTTTGATACTTTCTCTCTTCCACTGGATGAAATAGAAAGACTGAGCCATTTTGGGGAATATTTACCAGAATGACCCACTCCTAAGAATATTAACCAATACCACAAAACAATTTGAATCGTCTATCAGCTGAAGGAGCTACTGGTTGTCGACGGGTTTGGTTTCCTAATCAGCCAAGGGCCGATTCCCCCAAGAAAACTTACCACTGAAGTTATTATTTGCATCAGTTAAATCCTTTTTCTTCGATGGGGTAATTGTGTAAAGTACAGCATAATGGAGAAATCAAGCAAAACAGGAGATTTTCTTATAATTTTCTTTCAACTCGTAGAAAATGTGTGGCCTTTTAAAAGTATATATTCAAATAAATACATTCCCTGGAGAACAGAATTAATATGATTCTGGAGAGCTGTGTTAGAGATTAATTCTTATGTCTTCCCTAGAACAAACGGTCTGAATTTTTAATATTGTTCATTACTCTATAACTATTGTATAATGCTACTGTCTTATTATATATTATCAACTTTGCACTGCTGAGCCTTAAATATGCCAGATAAAGAAACGCATGTATAAATTCAAGTAATAGGCAAGTAACAGTTGGCATACTGAATTTTCAGGCATGTGACTGTATTTGAATATTGTTATAATGAGCAGAGTTCTTTCTGCCAATTAGGAAATTAAACATTTTTTAACTATCCTGCTATAAATTTCTTGAGAGTTGGGGCTTTATCTTAAGTACTTGTCGTTATAACTGGCACATAATTAATGTTCAAGAAACAATAACCAAATAAACAAATTAACGTATGAATGGTAAATTGTTGAGGCAAACATCTTTGATTCTGGCCTGAATGTGAAGGAATTCTCTTTAATTATTAATAACATCGGTGACAGTAGTCTGGAAGGTATGGATACTTGTCAAGGACAGGTTTTATTATTTATTTATGTATTTTACAGCTGCACCCACCACACACGGAGGTTCCCAGGCTAGGGTCGAATCAGAGCTGCAGCTGAGGCCTACGCCACAGCCATGGCAACACTGGATCTGAGCTGCATCTGCCGCCTACACCACTGCTTGCAGCAACGCCAGATCCTTAACCCACTGAGCGAGGCCAGGGATGGAACCTTGTATCCTCATGGATACTAGTCTGGTTCTTAACCCTCTGAGATACAAAGAGAAGTCCTCTCTGAAAGGACTGGTAAATATGCATTAAATGTTTTTATTTACTTGATAAATGTACTCTATTTTGTAAATAAAAATATGCATGTGTAAATTAGATAAAACTCTTGAAAATCATCTTCTTACATTTCAAACCAAAGATTACCAAGTGAAATTTCTCCAGTGAGGTACAGGTATGGAAACTTCCAAGGTGTGGGACTAGACGAAGAGTTCAACAGGTGCGTGCTGTGTATATTCTTGCATTATCTATTTTGCTCTACAAATGGAAAAAAACCCATGTCATCCTTCTATATCAAACATTAAAATAGCTGTATAATATGGTAAAATTCACACTGCAAAAGCTGTCTAGTTGAAAGATACGACTTCAAAAAAACACCAAAATCAGAGTAGGCCAATTTTGATTATGAGGCTAAAGGTACCTAGGAAATGTCTGCTCTTTTGCCTTCAGTCAGTAGTTACTTTCTCCGAGTCCCCAGAGCACTTTTTTTTTAATTACTTAATGAATTTTATTACATGTATAGGTGTACAAAAATCACTTTTTATCTTGACTAAGAGATCTTAAGATTCCCCTGAGCTTTACTCATCTTTAGGCAGGTTGACCACGCCCCACCCCAGCCTTCCTTTTCTTAAAGCGTTTACTTTAGGAAACTTGTGGTTGTATGTTCTCTGCTACTTGGAGATATAAAACTTCTCCTGGCATCCCGCCAGTTTTAAAACCCAGGGTTGCTTTTCTCAAAGGCCTGGGAATTATCTCCTTAAGGTAATTCTTAAGCAAAACAGAGCTTCACAGTCCAGTCTCCGAGAGGACAGGCACAAGAGCTAGTTTGCAAACACCAAACACCAAAACTGGATCGCACTAGCCAACCTCCCTTCACCATCTTCAGATATTTCCTTTTCCACCTGCTCACTGCAGCGTAAAAACCCTCCGGCTTTTTATTGCAGCAAGACTGAGTTTCGTCTCACCCCCCTATTGCAGTGGTCATGAATAAAGTCCTCTTTGTGTGCTTAATTCTATCCAGCTCAATTTTTAAAAGGCAGTCTTAGGAATGAAGGTAATGATTGACCTGTGAGTCTGCGAGATGATGGTATTTAGTGGTCATTTTGGATGGTTCTTTCAAAAAAGGAAGTAAAAGAATAATGCAGCAAGCAGCTCGAAGAGATTTAAAAAATACAAATATGTACATACTACATTCTAGGCCTAGAATTTCCCCTCTTTTTCCATGTATCAGTAAATTCAGGGCAGTATGCTATTTTCATTACTGTTAAAGATAAAGTGACAGGACCTGAACTTCTGCAGAGACTAGACAAAAGAAACAAAATACCGAAAAAATTTAAAAAGTCACAAGTGGTCTTTTGCTAAATGGTATCTTGGGATCTAAACATAAGTGAATCTTTTTTATCTCCCCAGTGAGAAAAGGCTACTTGTCTTCCCCAACTGGTTTTATCGCACTGATCCGGAATCAGAGACCACTGGAACAGTAGGCAGCCTGAACAGTATTGATCCAGGGCCCTAGTTTCAGGGAGAAACTGGAGCCCCGAGGCTTTGTGCCCTTCCTCAAGGTCACGGATTCAGAGTTCCTGCTGTTAATCAGAGCCCTTTCCCCAAACTGCACTAATCCATAGGCAGCCCAGGGAAGAGAATATCATGGAACTAATTTTAAATATTACAAGTCTTGACTCTATCATTGAACATCAGCGAAGGGATGTGAGGCAATCATTGTCCAGTTCAAGGGCATTCACTCTCCAAATTTATTTGAGTTCAATGTGGTTTCATAAGACACATTTTATTGTATTCACAACTCTATAAAACTTTCTTTCGCCTATGTATTAGCAATTCTGTTTTTAACTTTATATTATTTTATTGTTTTAAATATCAAAATAAAATGATAACAAATTGGAAAAAAAAAAAAGCACCAACACAGTTGATTAAAATCTCTTGAGATCTGATGCAGACAATAGGCAACGTGTGAATTTTACTTCCATAACTTTTTTTTCTAAAGAAAGCCCACAACTTTCCAAGGCCCACCCAGCAATCCTCTCTTGTGCCCGAGCCCTTTTGGAAATGCAGTCGTCAGTGATGTATAGCGACACCAGCACCAAAAAGACATTTCCACAACTTTTAATTAACTCCCAGGATTTCTTTTTCAGAGGCGGCTTTGTTTTAGGAGTAGCAATTACAGGCTATTTTGGCTCCCTCATCTGTGGCTGCGTTTCTGACTGTCATGGATTCAGGAGAGGGAACAATTAGGTTTGGAAAAGGGCAATGATAGGGTTCTTGCCTGACAGTCCTAACTCAGCCCTGGTCTGAGTCACCATAGTCCTAGAAACAAAGGAAAAGGAGTGGGAGCAAGATTTCACGGTGCTCTTTCCATCGCAATTTCGGGACATTTATCTTTGACCCATGTCTGCTTCTTTCTTAGTTCAAAATACCATTTTAGAGCCACAGCTATGAAAAGTTTCTTCTCTATAGCACAAGGGTTTTGATGAAAAAAATATGAAGACTCTTTAGAAAGGGTGACAGCACAGTGTCCTTTTCCTGTTGAACACTGAAATAAAACCCTGCAGGAGACTTTCATCAGGCTTTTCTGAAGTTTTTCTTTGTTTCCACTGGAACTTCCTTCTCTCTTCTTTCTTGCTTTCTTCTTTCTTTCTTTCCTTTTCTTTCTTTCCTCCTTCCTTCCTTACTCTTCCTTTCTTTTTCTCACTCTTTTTCGTTCGTTCTTTCTTTCTTTTTCTATCTTTCTTTTTTAACCTAATGCTCTCCATACCTTACAAGTATATACACGCAACCAAAATACATTTTCTTCTTTGGTTCCATTTATGTGTTCATTTATTTATAATACCATCATGACATTTCTAAATCACCCATTTGAAGAGTGAAATTCCATGTTTTTTTTTTTTTAGTATGCCAAAGATTTGTGAAGCCATCATCTACAAACTTGAAAATTATCTTCTTCACCCCAAAAAGAAACCCCATACCTATCAGCAGTCACTCTTCGTTTCCCTCCAGCCTGCCCAGCCATAGAAAACTACTAATCTATCACGGTCCCTGCAGGTGTGCTAATTCTGGACATACCGTATTAACAGAATCATACAACATGTGGTAGTTTATGCCTGGTTCTTTTCACTTAGCATTATGTTTTCCAGGCTCAGGTCTGTTGCAGCACCAGTGATCCATTCCTTCTTGCTGACCAACAACATTCCGCTGTATAGAGAGACCTTTTCTCATTTATACATTTATCTGTCAGTGGACAAAAAAAACAAAAAAGTAAGTGTTCCAATTGTTTACATCCTGGCCAACACCTCTTATTCTCCAGCAGATGACAGTTGCCCTCATTGGTGTGATGTGGCATCTCATTGTGCTTTGGATTTGCATTTCCCTGAGAGCTAATGATGTTGAGGATCTTTTCATGTGCTCATTGCACTTTCGTGTATCCTTATGTTCTTTTAATCCATTAATTTGGTCATTCTATCGGAAGTTAGCTTTATTTTGCTTTTTTTTTCATTCTTAAATGTGTCTATCAGGTTAACATGCTACATCTTTGAGTCCTATTAAAGCATTACACCCTGTATTTCTGATAGTAAGAGGTATTCTTTGTTAATATCTAGAACCCTTCTTCAAGGCCTTTTCAAACTGAGCTGTCCACAATTTTAACTAATTCCATACTTTGCAATCCTATATGTCTCAAGATTTTGGTTAGAATCTACTAACAATTTTTATTGCAATAAATGAGTCAGTCAGGACTTTGCATATTCCAGTTATTCATATGAATCCCAGAAGTCTGTGGCCTGAGCGACCAGGTTTATAGTCACAGCTGTGTCCTAGAATCCTCCTCTGAAAAAATCAGCTGGAAGAATGTAAACTCAAGTATCAATTTATCCCACAAATATATGTTATTGTCAAGATTTGAAATTCAGTATTTTAAAATCATTGAACCTAATCTCTATTTCCAGATTAACTGAACGGCCTGACTACTTCAACCTGCGTAAAGAGTACTTTACAAACACCATTTGGGACAAGCTCTTGTGAAATTCCTACTTCGCTGTGAGGTGGGTGAGGTGGGCAGATTTATTATTCCCACTTTGTAGATTAGACAAACAAATGGAGAAAGGTTATCCAGCTGGTCAAAGGCTGTACAACCACCAAGGGCTTCGGTAGGAGGTGGATCCAGGGACCCACTAGAATACACTGTCTCTTCTATAGTCCACTGTTTCTTTAGGCTTGAAAAGATCACAGGGGTCTTTGAATATAACTGTCAAGGCTCGGCCTGAAATGTTGCCACCTTTATTAAACCTTCCTTTCTTTTAGTCAGAATATAACACTTCATTCTCTTTGCCCCTAAAGTGTTTTATTTGCATTTCTTTTATACTGGTCCTGTCAGATCGCATTGAACAGAACCATATTTCCTGGAGGGTGGAAAATGCCTTACTGACATTGCTGTTTAGTCTCTGGTGGCCCGCCTTGAACATAGCAGGTGTCCGGTACAGGTTTGCTTGATTAAATTAAAATGCAGACATGCAAACATTTGTTCATTAAATGAAGACCCACTTTCGAGAACTCTAAGTTCTGATGTGTTGCAGTTGGAGGAACATTACAATTCAGCTATCCCAAGAATTATTACTGTATTTAAACAGTTCTTGTATGTTTTTTTTTTTTAATTTATCCTGGTTCTCTTTGTTCTGATGTGAAAAGTTCACAGGTGCTTAAGAGCACAGATATTTCAGTTCCATTCAAACTGAATTCAAATCCTAACTTTGAGGCTAAGTAACCATGAGACTTTGGGCAATCGTTTAATCTCTTTAAATCTCATCTCTAAAATGAGAGTGTGAATACTTATCTCATCGGGTTGAATCTAAGAGTTGGTTGAGTATTACAGAAAAATATGTTACAACTTTTCTACCAGTTTCTGTCACTTAGGAGATACTACAAATAAGGATAATCACCATCATTTCTATTTGTTCTATAAGAGTAAAATTTTTTAATTATTTTATATGAATCAAATATAATATAAATATAAGAGTTTCTAGGCTCTAGAACTCTCAATTCCCAACAGTCATAGCCCTAAAAGGAAGAAAATGACTCAAAAAGCATTACCCATTTCATTGCTTTTTTTTTTTTTTTTAACAGAAAAGAGCTGCTTTTAATTCTGGATGTAATAGCTGTGCTTTGGAATTTTCAGAATCCAAGGGCTATATAGAATGACTCCATCTCTCCAGGGAAGCAGAGATATGATTGGGAAAGAGCAGCTATAATTTAATGCTATAACCAGGAGAAAATGAGAATAGATGGGGTTGAACATGTCACAGTGGTAAAATGTGCTAAAATTACAGAATGCAGCCAAATGCCAGGAAGTACATAGATTACATGCTGGAGATTAACAGCCTCACTCAAATTAACTATTTTTCCCATGCGCTGATGATATTTCAGGTTTGGGAGCATGTTTTGCTGTAAAATTTTGTGTGGATTAGAGTATAATTTTCTTTCTTTTATGTTCTCTTTTAATTCATACATAAAATGAAAGCCCTTTAACGTCAAAACATCCGGAGATGTCTCTATTTCTCCAGCACTTATGCTAGGAGACAAGTCTAAGTCCAAGAAGAGAACGCAGGCTGAAAAAAAATAGACCCTACATTGTTATCACCACCTCCCACTGCTGATAATTTTAATAGGTCTACACAGCACTTAAAGTGATTTGAAACTACGCTTGAAATATATGTATATTTATACACACATGTATATACATAGATGTATAGATAAAGACAGAGATCTTCTGTTTTCTTCTCTAGTGCAAGAGGAGACTCTAATGATATATGGGGTAAAATACGGAGGTAAAATGTGGAAGTAAACACCTTTGCTTTTTTTCCTCTTAAACTAAAAAGCAGTTGTCATAGTGTCAGCATGGAAAAGGACACAAAGATCATCAAATTCTAAGACTTTGTTTTTCAGATGAGCAAACATCAGTCCAGAAAAGCTAAGTGATAGTACCGGTTATGATGAGGTTACAGCAGAACAGGGCGTGGAGGTGCCTCCTTGGTTCTCCAGGCTCTCCCATCACTTACTGGTCTGGTGCCCTTCTGGGGGAGGGCAGGACCAGGGGGGTGGTCGTCAAGGCAGCCACAGCATGCCTAAGAGGTCTTGCAAAGGGCCCACTGGAACAAGGTCATTTCAGATGCAAAGAATGAACTCTCCTTTGTGGGCACATTCCACAATGTGAAGGAATCATCTACTTGTTTTAGTTCACAGCACACACACACACTCACACACACACACACTCATGTTATGTTTGTAGCCACTCTTTATTTGAATTCATAGTTATGATTTTTCTTTCACTTCCTTATTTGATATTTGAAATTCCAATGTTTTAAAAAAGAATCTTTCATCCCTTGAGAAAAGAAGCCTTGGAGTTCCCTTTGTGGCTCAGTGGGTTAAGGACATAGTGTCTGTGCAGATGCAGGTTCGATCCCTGGCATCACTCAGAGTGGTAAGGATCTGGCATTGCCTTGAGCCGTGGTATAGGTCACAGGTACGGCTCAAATCTGGTGTTGCTGTGGCTGTGGTATAGGCTCCAGGTGCACTCTGATCCCACCTCCAGCCTGGGAATTTCCACACCTCTTAATAATGTGACACAAATATGGTATAATCAATGCAGTCAAAACTGCAAGAGGCCAGTTGGGCAGATTTCATGTGAATAATTCTATTCAAGTTTCACTCATAAAACCTTTGCCTAACTTATCAACCTTTGCCTAGCATCTACTTTGGGATCCGCCCACATTCTGCCTATAAACAGCTTTACAGCCTTTACTGGAAATATCTAAGCAGTAGCAACCTATAGAAGAATAGCCTATACCTACAGGGAGCTATATTTTAAAAATGAATAAAGAAAACACAGTGGAGAATGGGGTACAGTTTGCGGTTGGGTTTTGTTTCCAATCCCCCCAGAGCCCTCTCAGCACTGGCCTATGGCCCTAGACCTCAAATAACTATTAATTCAAGAACTTGAAAAATACATTAGTGGCAAACTGAAAATATTTCAGTTTGATGGATATTTCTTTTCTTTCTTTTTTCTTTCTTTCTTTCTTTCTTTTTTAGGGCCACATCCAGGGCATTTGGAAGTTCCCAGGCTAGGGCTACACCACAGCCATAGAGCTCTCTGCGACCTACACCACAGCCACAGCAACGCCAGATCCTTAACCCACTGAGCAAGGCCAGGGACTGAACCAGTATCATCATGGGTTCTAATGGGGTTCATTACCGCTGAGCCACGATGGAAACTCCTGATGGCTATTTCTTTAGACGATTCCTCTTCCCAACTTGTATGTTCTCAAAATAAGTCCGAGTAAATTTTAGTATCTTCTTTCTGAGCAACAGTCTTTTCTCTCCAGCACATGTAGAGAGAGACAGAAAGACCAATTCCACAGACGTAGCTGTTAATAAAGGACATATTCTCCTCCCTGACCATTCAGAACCAGTTTTCCCTTCTCCCCCTATGTTTTGATGTATTTTATATGTCCTGTGTAACAGTGATCGGTGTAATGTGCAAGTGTGTCCTTAACTAGATTTTGAGCTCCTTTGCTGCAGAAACTAAAGTAGCTACCACGGGGCTTTAACCACAGTAGCAGCTCCTTGGCCACTTGTTAGCGGTAGTTTTTAATTTTGCTTGTGGCCAAGTTCCTCACATTATCAAAGAAAAATCAATAAGGCAGAGGGTTAAATTCAGTTTCTCTCAAAACATTGGCACTTTGACGCATTGCTCTCTCTGTGCAACAGAGCCTCATTTTCAACGGAAATTTCCATAATCTGCATAATATAACACAGGACCCTCTTTTTTTTGGAAAAAGGAAGTCATGCATGTACAATGTTTTAATCATCACTGGAGTCAGAGAAGGATTCATACAAGAGATATCTACTTCTAATTGATCTTTGAAAAGCTGAAGTGGGCTGGTAGGCTTCTCAGTGAGGAACGATGCTTGCAGAGAAAGGGGGCTGAGAACATCAGCTGGCAGTTCCTGACTCAGTTTCCATATGAGTTCGTTTGACTCTCCAGACCATGGCACAGACAAGCAGCTGTGAAATCATCATCTCTATTTTGCTGCCTCTAAAGCGGAGACACAATTAAGTAAGTTTATCAGAGACGGAACCGTTTCAGAAACTGTGTGCATGATCCAAGTTTCTGTGAATCAAATTCCATGCAAAATCAAACCAGTTCACTTGACTTTACTCAAACTTCTACTGCAATTTCTTTGGTAGGCAAATTATCCTTCGTGAGACTAAATGACAATCCCATAAACTTATCAATGGCAAAGACATACGTTGACATGCAGGTTTTACCTGAGAAAGGATTTTAGTTATCAGCGTACTGTCATCTCCAAACGCTCCCTCCGATAGATGGTGTGTGATCCTTAATTCATGGGAAAACTTTCTCCTTCAAAGTGAGTTTGGGGCCATTAGAGGGCGCTGGAGAGACAGTGTGGGACGAGGGGACCCCCCCCCCCCACCGCCATTGTTCTGCGTGTGCGGTGGGTGTGAGGTCAGTAGAGCCGGCCCACCCAGAGCCCAGATGCCGTCTCCATGCAATCTTGCCGTCACCCCACTGCATGGAAACCAGAGATCTCACGTGGCTTTTCTGCAGCCTCCTGGGCTCCGGGGTCCACACACAGCTGCTTCCCGCCCTACCCCCGCCAGGCCGCCTTGCACACAGCGCGGGCCCCCTCTGCGAGGAAGGCCTCCTAGGGGCATGCCTGCTTTGCGGAGCTCCAGTACCGTTCGAAACACATTTCTATTGTTTATAAGCAAGATACCCAGTCCACAGCATTTTGTTATAGCAGCTTGAGTGGACTAAGACACCTTGTATTTCCTGGGCAGTGAAAACACTCAAACACACTCACTGATCCTTAAATGGGGCCTTTTATGATCCTTCTGTATAAATTGTTCTCCAAATCGCTTACATTTATCTCAGGAATAGGAACCCAATGCAATTCCATTTCTCAAACTAGATATTTATATAACTTGCATATTAGAAGGAAAATAAGTCTCCCCATAGGTAACACAATAATATCGGTCTCATCTGCTTATTCACATGATAGATTCCTTTTCTGGGCATAGATTTTATTGAAATATTACTTCACTGCCACATCTAGTACGTTATTACACATTCAACTGCACTCTGTTCTTAAAAATTTGAAACAATGTTAAGTGTGTTAAGTCAGGGAAAAATCAGATTCTAAATAATAAATCCTGGGGAAAACCATGTTTGGCTATATTTGAATAATATAGTTCAGTGTATTTTAAACATTGGATTTTTTAAATATTAGATGAATTAGTAGTAAAACTGTGACGATGTCATTGTTACGTCAGGAAATTTTTAAAGTTTCAGAACTTTTATTTGAGTCAGAGTCATCTGCTCTTAATTGGTAAGTGATCTGCAAAATCTCTCAGGTTCTCAAGAAGCAATGACAAGCAAGGCTACGTGTAATCCTATGAGTTAGTGCAGAATCCAGCGCTGTGTCTGGACGGGCGCTGGGTTCCAAAGGGAGAGAAGAGGCTGTTCACGCTTCCGCAGCCACCTCTCAGAGTGAAAAGCGTGTAACGCTGCTGTGCTCCCAGACCAAAGCCATTTTAGCTCATGGATGGCTCGTTGAGAAACGCTCTTACCCACCACCGCAGACTGTCTCTCAAACTGTGTGATGCATCTTGGGAACCCCCCATTCCATTGCTTTCCAAGCTGTTGAAAGTTTCTCTGATGTTCATACAATTTTAAAAAAATAAATAAAATAAGAAATATCCTTCAAGTTCCAAAGACTGCAGGAGACAATTACTACTAATGTTAAAATTATTTCCACCAAATCTCTACCTGGAACCTAAGAGCTAGATAATCTTACCGTTCTTCCTGTGTCACCTTGGCGTCAATTAAATACAATCCCATCTTCTACGGTCCATTTTTGTTTTTCCATTTCTATGTTTCTCTGGGCTTTTGTTTTCATGTTTCAACTTCTCACCTCTTACTTTCTCCAACCTTTTGGACTCTGCCCACTGGACACTACTCTACACTTAAAAAATGAACAAGCGAAGAAGAGCCAATTTTCTAAATTGGGACACAGCATTTGACTCCAGTCATCTGAGTAGGCGCCCATACTTTTGAGCATCTCCTAGATCCAGAATCACCACTTCCCTGCAGTCTTAAATTCCACGAGTGTGACTATCTCAGGTCACATCAGTACGAGCTGCCATCGCCACTTCTACCCTCATCACTGTTCTCACCACGGGGACCTCTCATCTTCTTCCTTTCTCCATTCTGATCCCATCTCGTGTTCCATTCTGGCTTCACACCATCAATCTTTTTTTTGACTCATTCTTGATCAATGTAGACATCAGGATCCAGAGCTGAAATCACATTATCAATATTTTAATTAACCTCTTATCTTGTATGACCTACATCTATCCACATCCCAACCATGAATCTTAAAAAAAAAATCCATCTTTTTACTCCTCTAACAAGGCTGCTTAACAATGAAAAAAAATCACAGAATGAAACCACTATGAACTCATAGTCTTCGGTCTCTGGCGATTTCTCAAAACTCAATTGCTCTTCTTTTATGTGTGCCTGGTAGCTTATTTCTCTCGCTCCTAAAATTCTCAGAAGGGAATGTCTGCTACTGCAAACAGAACGGAGGCCAGAGGTGCAGGAAGGAAAAACACTGCACTCCATTTCTTCCCCTTTCACTTCAAAAACCCGTCTCTATCCAGAACCTAACGAAATCTGTCTTTATTCTCTTTCAGAGAAGTTTCCGTGGAAGATGTAATTTCTTCTAGTCACGAGCTAATCTTTATGTGTGTTTAAAATAAGCCCTTCATGATTCCTCCGGGGGCGTATTAGACATTAGATGCCGTAACTGCTCTTTCACAGGACCCAGACTGTCTCTGCTGGCTCGTACTCTGTTCCCCACAGTGAACAGTCATATCTCTCCCGTCTTTAAATAAAACCTTCCGCTGACTCTCCTCCCCATCTAGTTATTGTCCTTTTTCTCTCTTCCCTCACCAAAGCTTTATAAATAAAAAATCCATACCTATTTATTGCATTTCCTCTTTATCACACTGCAGTCTTTCATATGCATCTGCTGTTGCCATTCTATGGCAGCTCTTATTATCCAGATCTAAATGGTCAGATAACTAAATTCAGTGAACATGACTTTGGTTCTTGTGACTCATTCTGTGAGTAATTCTGTGAAAGTAATTGCTCCTTGTAATTTTTAAGAATCTCTCTTCTCTCCGTCTACATTGACAGAACTCTGTCTTATTTTCTCTTCCTACATCTCTAAGTTAATTGCAAAACAAATTCAGGATTCTCTCCTTGGCTCACCCATTGGCAGGAGAGCATGTCAGCCGCCTTCTGAGGTTGCAGACACTCTTCCTTATGGGGGCCTGGTGGGTAGGCAGAGACTGCCTTGCTTTCCAGAACCTAAAACATTCAGAAACTCGCTTTCCAGCCATCTTTACAACCAGCATGGGCACAAGCAGCACGTGCCCCACTAGCCTCTCATTCAGAGCCAGTGGCGGAAAGAAGCAGGAGTGGTGGGGACCCTTCTGGAGGTGCTGACAGCGCAGTAGAGACGTCTGCAGAAGGCAGTGTGGCGGGGCTGCAGGTAGCAGATCCAGCGCTAAGGGCTGTCAAGATAAGCCCTGGAGTCCAGTCCTCGGGCTTGTGGCAGCAGATCCTAACCAGCGGTCGAGAAAACCATGTCCTTTTCCTCATGGAATGACAGCTAAACTAACAAACGTGTAATATAATTCCAAATAGCGATAAAGGCTAAGAGAACATAAAACAGGGCACTGTGGTGGGGGGTGGGACAAGTATAGTTATGGGAACATGTTACCTACAAGATGAGAAGTCACCAAGCCAGGGAATCACAGGCGGGCAGATTGCTCGAAGAACAAAACAGAAGCCATGAAAATACCTTGGACAGTACCTTCCAGGCAGGAGCAGGGACTGTGCCAAAGCCCCAGTGCAGGGACAGGGCTGGCAGTTTCCAAACAAGGCTGCCACAGCGGGTGGAACAAACTCTCTCAAGCAAATGTGGTGAGAGATGAAGCCAGAGTGTGGACGGGGACCAGGACTCAGAGGAGTTTGGACTTAATTTTATGTGTGACAGAAACATGAAGTGTTCTCAGCAGTGAAGTAACATGGCCTAGTTTAATTTTTGGAAAGATTACTTCATGTCCTGCGTGAAGAAAATGTTTTTAGAAAATCGGAGCTGGAAGCGAAGAGAACAAGAGAACAATAGCCAAGTTGAGAGTCTTGGTGACTTGCAATGAAATATCAGTAATGAGAATGACTGGACATGATGGGTCCAGGACATATTTTGAAGGAAGAGCTGATGGCACTTGATGCTTGATAGAAAATGAGGTACGGTGTCTAGGCTTTAGACCTGAGCGGCTGGATAGATGTTAGGGACATTTACGAGATGGGGAAGATGGAGGAAAGGATGGTGCAGTGAAGAAATCTTTGTGGACAGGTTGCCTTGCATTGCCCTGTGAGGCATCAGAAAGGACAGCCTTGGGCTAAAGAGCTTGAGACAAAGTGGAGATTGAGCTAGAAATGTAAATGTGACTTTAACCCAGGTAGTACCTGTGATTACGGAATAGAGACACCAAGCAACTTCGCATTCAGAGGTCAAGAAAAGGATGATCCGGTAAACAAGACGGAGAATACAGAAGAGAGAGGAAAAGACAGGATGTTTGGTGCTCCAGAAGCATATCTGTGAATAAAGCAATTCAAGAAAAAGTGAATCATTAAGAAATGGTGCAGATTGCTGACTGGATATGGAAGGACGCAGGTTATTGGTGCCTTTGACATGAGCAGGTGTATGGATGGAGCAGGACAGCTGGAAGCCCCAGGGGTAGGTAAAGAGAGCTAAGAAGTGGAGGCAGGAAAAGAAATGCCACTAGGGAGCTGTGCTTCAAAGAGGAATAGGTTATAGAAGTTGAAGCACATTCTGAGATCAAAAAAAGCCTTCATATTTATAATGTTTCTTTAAGAAGTACATGAGTGTTGGCTAAATATATTCGGGGGGGGATAATGATGCAAAAGGGAGAAGGGATGATGCAAAAGGGAGAAGGGGTAATTGCAAGAATAAAGTGCTCAAGGAGGCAAGAAGGGATGGAATGCAGAGCAAAAATAGAATAGTTTGAAACGCACCCGAGTGGTTCATCCATTTTAACGAGAAGGAAAGCAGGCGCTAGCGCCTCAGTAGCAAGAGAGATAGGCTCTTTATTTTCCCGTGACTTCTATTTTCTGAGTAAAAGTAGATGAGACGTCACGAGCTAATGGTGAAGTGGAAGCAGGAATGTTGGACATTTGAGGGGGAAAGAGGAGATGTAAAATAGATGTGTCAGAGAGTAGGACTGTCATTGATATAAATTTATAGCATTGCCAGGCAATAAGGAGGACCCGCTGGGGAATCCTGGTGATAAATTTAAACAGGGACTAGGTAACACTGCTGTGAGTCGCCATCCTTTTCCAGAGCAGGGATTATGTTTTATTTTCCTGAACCCACCACCACAGATACTGAATGAACAGTGGCAAATCCATGAGTTCATTGGACAGTACTCCAGATCGGAAAATGATTCCTTATATGTAAATCTATCTCAGACTGTGTAATAAATAAAAGCGTATAAACCGTTCAAAAGCTTCATTCACAAGTCATTATCCCCAAGACCGTTACCATTCTTTATAGGTCCAAAATATTTTCAGTTTGAAAGTTTTCATCGTGAAGTTGTATATTTTTTGAACCTTGACTTCTAAGCCATTTGCACAAGTTGCTACTTCATTTTAGGAGTTAGGTTATCATATTATAGATATCACAAAACAAGCTTATTTTGGTATTCGACCATCACGCGTTCGAATCCTGGCTGGCAAGCTCATTAGCTGCATGACCCAGACGTATCATTTTTGCCTGAGCTCTTTGTTAATAAATTGAAACTACTGGTATCTATTTTCTATGTGAAGTACAGAACTAGCAAGTGCTCAGTAAGTGTGAGTTATAATTTCAAGGCCCATAGGAGAGGAAGAAAATCCATGAAGATTCACAAATTTATACGTAGTAGGAGAGGACCACTGATGTGTCGGTTGTCGTAAACAACTAGAACACCGGCCAAAATACACGAAACAATTTCAGAGGAGAAAGACGCCACCCTGAGAAGAGGGAGACCACGGAGGCGGGCCTCCCACTGCCCGGCTTTCTGCTAGACGCGCTTTAAGACAGCGATGCAGGGAGAAGTTACCGCAGCTCTCTGCCTGGAGATAGGTAACGGTGTTCACAGAAGCTTTGGGGGCTGAGTTTTGAGAGGCAGATTCTGGAAAGGAGGATGCCCCGGGGAGGAGAGCCCCAGAGGTGTGCACACAGCCCCGTGAAGCCCTGGCGGACTCCCAAGATCCGCTCTCTTGGAGTGAACCAGCTGCAGTCCGCTGGAACAACAGCTGAAGTACTTCTTAGACCTGTGCTTCCTAGGCATAGTCCTCAGTGTGGCTCGCATAAAGCTCTCTTCTATTCTTCTTACAGACTGCTTATTGATTATTTGTGTCAACATTTTTAGGCGAGATTGAAAAAGAAAATAAAGCTCAAAACAGATGGACTCATGTCGGAAGCTGCTATAACCTGTGGGTGAGGATCTCTCACAAATAACACCTGGCTTTTCTCTGTGTGGTCTTTTTCCAGAGCCTGGGAACTGTCCCAGGCCAGGGGGTGTGATGCAAATGAATGGGGTGCTAAGGGAATAGTAGGGATCGGTAGGTGGCCTTATTGGTGAAAATACAATGTGTTCATCTTGCTCTAGGTTCTATTAAGACCTGTACTGATTACAAAATCATTTTTGTATTGAAAGAACTATAACCAGAGTGTCTTTGACAAAAAAAAATTTGCACCAGGCTACAGGATTTGAAATAGAAAAGGAGAGGCCCTTCTTCTTTAAGTGGAAGCAGCAAAACGTCTCTTTTTGGTATCCATTCTATCCCATTTCCGATTTGAACTGGATCTCCTGTTCTCTAGTCCTTTCCTTCTCTGCCCCGCTGCAAAGTAGCTCCCACACAGTCACATTTTATTCTTGAGGTGACACAACCACTTCTCAAATGTCTGTGCAAAAGTCTGAAGAAAGTAGAAACACTCCCTCCTTCATCCCCAAAATTCTTGGTTAAGACACATCTTGCTATAATTCATACCCAACACCTACACTGCTGGTTTGGATGGCACAATTCTAGTCCAATTCTAGAGGAAAAAGAAGTAGTAAGTGGCCTTCTCCCTGGAAAGTAAAGATGAAAGTGTGCTCGGGTTACTCACTAACTTCTGGGTAACTAACTACAAATCGCCTGTGTCAAGTGACCACACAATTGTCCAGTCGGAGGTAGACAGAGGTAACTCCGTGTTTGCTGCTAGAAATCAAACTGTGTGTGAAACGTCACATTAGTAGCAGGGAAGAAGGGGGAAACATTTACTGATTTAGGTTCCTTTTTAACTAAAGTTTGAATCTTTCCTAATGGTTGTCAGTGGTTTTCCCATCATATAAGCCTTCATCGCTTTATATCTCCATTTTTCCCATGACCCTGTTTACTGACCTAATACTAGCCATTAAAGTCGGGTTTTTAAGAGGTCTCTCTTTAGCATTCAGGGTGATCTAGGACGACTTTCTTTTCTTAGTTCAACTACTTGCCATCCACTTTGAGATTACCAATATAAAAGAACTGCTTGTCCTTTGCAACTTCATAATTACCTTTTCTTCTTCCTACTTGGAACCATATTAATTTGTATTGCCCTTGGGTTAGATTTTGAATTTAAAAGCTACATAAAATAAAGTGCCATTTTAATGTGACATTTTCTGTTCTTGATTTCTGTGTGACTTACGTAAACTAGTGTCAAAACTTTATTGTCAGAATTCAGAAAGCTACACATTTCTTAATGTGAAATATATTTCTCTGTACTTAGTCTAGTATGTAGAACCTATTTTTGTTTGTTCTCTGATTTACAAATAAAACCCACTTGGAAGAGTTAGTCACTATTAGGAAAGGCGAAAAAATAATAAAAATAAACAATGATAGCTTTTAGCTTGTGATTCTGTGCTTGCAATAAACACTGGTATCAGGCTACTAAAAACTGTATTTTATTTCTAAATGATTGAAAAGTAGATAACAAATATACACATACACTTAGCCTTGGATAAAACTGTAGAGTTGACTACAAACAGAAAGATGTATTGGAAGACAACACAGTTTACATTAAATTAATAACACATTACAATAAGCATGCGATGCTATTAGAGCAAGCAACATACATACTTTCACTTGATTTATGAAATCATGAATAAAATAATTTGTTACTTGGCAATGCTTGCGTCCCAATTATATGACTGGCCTGTCATTGAGGCATAGCCTAAAAAAGAAAAAAAAAGATGTCTGTTGTAATGTTTATTCCATGATTAAAGATTACAGAAGAATATGTCACTCTGAGAAGTACAGAGAGAAACTAGCTTCAACTACTTAAGAATACACTTTATGTTAAGTAGCTTTGTGCAGTAGAATATAACCCTAGATAATTTTCTTTTTTCTTTTTTTCTTTTTTTTTGGCCACACCCCACAGCTTTTGAAAGTTCTCAGGCCAGGCATCAAACCCACACCTCAGCTGTGACCTGGGCCACTGCAGTGGCAACACTGACTCTTACCCACTGAGCCACAGGAGAACTCTAAAATTTTTCTAATTTTAAATTTGCAATGACAAATGATAAGACTAGTTATGACTTTTTTCTTTTTTTCTAAATATGAAAAAAAACTTCTTAGTTAAAATTTCTAATAATATATGGAAGAACATTCTAGTAAAGGATTACTCAAAGGTATAACAGATTCTTTGTGAATAATGATAGTCAATCATAAGCCAGTCAGGGGAATGTTGCAGAGATGATACAAACATTGGGTATAAATGATTAAATAAGTGACACTTAAACCATCACGGATTTAAAAAAAAAAAAAAGATAGCAAATTACACCTCTGAGAAGTTAGAGTAGCTGTGACATTCTCCACTCCTCCGGTGAATACCATTCCTAAGACAAGCATCAATTTCTGACAGGCAGAAAGAAGATAGACTTGCCTGGGACATTGGAAGTCCTGAAACAGTGGTTAGTTCCATGGATTTTCTTTTTGTCTCATATATCCCACACTTGGAACTGAAAAAGTTAGAAACAGAATCACCAATGAACACAGAAAAAAGTAAGCTTTCCGCCAAACCTACTTTCTATAACCAATATGTTAGGAAAGAGACAGCTGAGTAAGGCAGAAAACTTAAACAATAGCCTCTTTATTACAGCCAAATGCCACAGAAAATAATGTGGCCACACACCCACCCGTGCCTGTAAAGGTGAAGTGCAGGGCCTAGACCACTATGCTCTTGCAATACCGCTACAATGCAATACCACTGCAGACTTGCGATACCACTACAGACCAAGTATACATCAAAAGGTAAGGGAATATCATGAATAATTCTATACACAAATATTTGACAACTTAAGCAAAATGGACCAAGTATGTGGAAAACAAAAACTAGCACAAATCACTCAATATAAAAAACATTTTTAATATCCCTTTTACTGCCAAGTAAATTGAATTTGTAATCTTAAAACTCCCCCTAAAATAAACATCTTAAGGACCAGATTGGTTCACAGGAAAATTCTACCAAATTTTTAAAGAATTAACACAATTTTTTAAGTCTCTTCTGAAAGAATAAGGAATGTTACACAATTCATTTTTCAAAGCCAATATTATCCTAGTACCAACACCAGACAAAGAAAGTACAAAAAAAGAAAATTACCTTAAAAAAATACTGTGAATTTTTATTGAAAATTCCTTAGCAAAATATTGATAAGTGAATTCCATAATATCTGGAACAAATTACAGATCCTGACCAAGTAGGGTTTATTTTATGAATTCAAGGCTGGTTCGATTTCAATGATTAAGTTCATTAAGCTTGCAAGATATAAGAAAAACATTTAAAAATCACTTTGTTTTTCTATAAACTAACAAAATATGGGCAATGAAATTCAATGTAAAATACCATTTACTCTCACTCAAAAATGTAATACTTAGATGTAAACCTGACAAAACACATGCAGAACTTGAATGGTGGAAACTACACAGTGTTCAAGAAATAAATAAAAGAAGATCTAAATATAAAGAAAAACATACCATGTTCATGGATTGAAAGACTCGAAAAATATAGATGTAAATTCCACCAAAAAT